>VWZF01003287.1:249575-427962 GCA_013396755.1 Sclerurus mexicanus
CAGCCGGGAATGTCCCCGGGGACGGAGAGCGGCGAGCCCGGGGGTGCAGCCGGGCCCGGCTCCCCCGGGGAGCAGCTCCATGGCAGGTCCCTAAACCTGCCGTTTTCATTTCACGTCCTAAATGCGCATGAAGGAATTAAACTGCACGAGTGAATAACAGCATTAGTTTCAATTAATTTTTATCCTGGCAACAATAAACTTTAGAAACAAAGCGCTTTTACATCCTTAATTAGTCTTGCTTCCCATCTGTAGTCTTTTAAGTGCCTGCTCCTTGATTTAACTTTGTCCCTCCTTCAGAGCCGCCTCCTTTTTTATTCTTTTCCCTTTTTTCTCGTTCCCCCTTCCAGACTGCTGCCTGTTTCTTTCCTGCAACCTTTCACCTCCCTTGTCCCTGTCTGGCTGCTCTGCTCTCTGCAGTTTATTTCTCCTGTATTTTCCCAACATCAACAGCAGTATTGGTTACCATGGCCCCAAGCTATGTGCAGAGGTGGGAAAGCTTCATCCGCCCAAAAGTTCTTACACTTTTGAAGTCTTTCTTTTAGTAGGATCTGAAATGTATCATCTAGAGTGTGTATTAAATGAACAGTATTCCTGAAGGCTTTAGAGCAAGAAAGGCAACACCCTGGAAAATTCTGCAGTCTTTCAGCATTCTCTGCCCTAGGGTTATAGCCCTGGGCACGGAGCTGAATGGAGCTCTTACAACTGCCTTCTGTTTACCTTTTATGGTTAAAATAACAGCTTAGCAAAGAAGCAACTTCATGGAGAAACGATTCAGTGAAATCATCTCAAGCTGTAGCAGCATAGCTAGTTTAATCACCCCTAGAGAGCTGAACAACTGTGAGCACAATGGGACACAAAATCATTTTGTGTGTAAATGAGCATGGCATTGTGATTATTTCACTTTGCATGGGCAAATAGTTTTTACAAGCAGTACTTATGCAGTTAGCTTAGAAAGGCAGAAAAAGATAAGCTGGCTCTGAAAGATCTTGGTGTGTAATGTTTGAGAAACTAAATATTCACATAATTTGGGAACCAGGCTCTATTGATTTTGCCTTCAGCAGGTTCCTGTGTTACTTATTAGAGCAGGGTTATTGCCTGTGCCACTAGTTGGGATGCTGTATCCTGTTGTAGGCAACTAAAGAGCAAGGATTATTTTACATGGTTTAATAAATGAAGTTTGTTAGTGTTTCTGCGATATTTACCCTTAAGGTTTTAATTTTCACATCCATATTAGAAAATATGTGCATAAAGACTTTCACTGGATAAATACATTTAGGATTTTGCTTTGTGCATAAAATAAGTACATTACTCAGTGTGATGAATTTTAGCTGCATTTTACATTAAGAAGAGGAAGGAGTCATTAGAAATAGGGTTACGGTACCTTAAGAAATGGGGAGGGGTATTTATATATTTTTTTTGGAGCGATAGGAGTGTTCTCAGTGCCCTTGATGTAGTGCTTAGCAGTTGTGCCCCTTGATAATTTGCTCATACGGAAATGATTGAATTCCACAACTTTAATAAAAATCTAGGATTCATTTTTTTTTCGTACGAATCCTCTCCAACCAGGGGAAAAGCCAGTGTTTTAATTCCCCTTCTCCTCCCCTCCCCGAAAAAGCCAGTGGCACCCTCAATAAGTATGAAAAGCCATAAAAGTTTGAGAACTATTTTAGCTTTCCAGTGATTTTCTGTAATTAAGTGGTTTTTTCAACACATGCTCTAGCTGAGAAATGCCAAAAGCAGAGGATTGTTCAAAAGGTCCCTCCAGTGAATAGTATAAATTAAATATCTACTGTGTGAGTATGGCCTCCCTGAGAATCTCAGTCTTTACAGATCAAGGAATTTACTGGTATACCAACATTAAACAAAATCCTAAGATAGCAGCAGTGTTTAAATATGCACAAATAGATTCATATCACTTGATCTTTAGCTATCTGTGCATATTTTAAAATTGAAGTCTGTATTTCAAGACAAATGGTTAAATGTAAGACACGTTTACAGAGGACTGGAAGTCCTTTGATTTCATTTGGAAACTGTAACAAGGGGTGCAGATGAGCCCTAATTAGACTCTTGTTTTGTGAAACTGCATGAGATTTATTTCTAAGGCAGCCCTGCACCATGCGAGATCCGTACCTTTATCGTGAGCGATAATGGTTGGGGTCTGAACAAAGGCAGAGTTGACATTCAGCCTGGATCTTCTGACCCTTTCGTTTAAGTGAAGGAGTAGAGACTGAACATGAGTTTACAGTGCTCTTTGGTAAGAAAAGAAGCAGCAACCTTTGTCTGTGTTGGCACACGGAGGAGGCACCCCCAGATTAGTAAACACAGGCTAAGTTGTTTTTAAAAGTTGGCTCTTTTATTTATGCCGTGTGACATATTTACTGAAGATTGGCCACACCAGGCTCTTGTGGGAAACAAGAAAGCAGCGTCTTCAGTCATGAAAGGATTCAGTCACTTTCCTTGAAGGTGGTGCTGTAGTAAAAATGTTAATGCCCAATTTCGCATCGGCTGCCACAGAAGTCCTAGGACAGAGTTGGTGTTTGCCTCGTGCTCAGTGCAGATGTCCCTCCAGCCTCCGAAGAGGAAAGGATGTGGATTCATAATGGGGTGATGTATTTCTGTGCTGTAGATGCAAGGAGTTCTTAGGAGCTGACCGGGATGAAATGCAGGGAATGGAGATGTGCTGGTGACTTTGTGAAGCCGTTCGGATGGATTGAGATTTTTCAATCCCTTTCTCCATAGCTTGGAAATTATTTTACAAGGAATGTTACTAATTGTATGTTCGCTGAGTGGCGTAGCCAGGCGCCTTGTGCAAAATACTGCGGAGAGAAAGGCGAGACCAGCTTTAGATTTCTGAGAAACATTGTCAAAGTAACGTGGGAGAAATGGGAATTCACTTTGCGATGCTGCATGTGAAGTGCTTGTCAGATGTAAGGAAGAGCCTGGGTGCTTGGTAGCATGCTTGAATTACAAAATACCAAGAAAATTAGATTATATTCAGAAATGTCTTCAACTATAATGTTTTGCATATGTTGCTTTCCCTATAAGGGGTGGAATGGATGGACATTTTCCTGAACTTTTCTGAAAGGGTTTTTTTCCATTTGACATGTGCCGTCTGCACCGATTGAGCTGAAATCAGCTTTGAGACACACGTTTCATGCAGAATAAGCTCTGCTTTTCTTCCAGAAGGGAATTGAGGAATTTTCTTTTGCTATGGTTGTCCTGTTCATTTTTAAGACACGTCAGTATTTCTGAATTTGATTTTGCTGAAGATTTTTTGAATCCATTCAGGACTTTCACGAATTTTCCAGTATTTTCAGGGCAGGAAACATTAGGTGGATTGTTGAATTTGTAATTTCACATGCTAGATTGTATAGTACTTTCTAACGCATCCTGTCACGAAATCGTGGGTCAGCTTATGTATCTCTCTGTTTTCACTGCTTTCAGGTGTTAATTCCTTTCGGTTGGAAAGCTTATTAGTTGTTTAGGTCTGATATTAAGGCTTGACTGAAAATTATCCACTTATTCCACAGTTATTGAAAATAAACCAGAAAATTGATCTTAGTTTGATGTGAAATTTACTATGTGTATAAACTAGATGCCTTGGGTACTGAGGAAGTCACTAATTTAGAGGTGTCTTGTTACTGTGACAAACTTGCAAAAACCCCCTGAATCCCAATTCACAAATTGGTGATTCGTTTGTCAGGGGGCATTTCACATCTAACACATAAGCCCGCGACCTTTAATTAGAATTTTGCAGTTTGTTTTATGCCCCTTGAGGCTGACACCTTGAAAAAAAATTTTTTTTTTCTTGATTTCTTGTTGCTAATAAGCATCTTTCTCTTCCCCTCTGGTACTCGGGAGAAAACGATGCAAATACACTTAATTACAGCGGTGGCAATAATTTGTTAGCGGGATATGCGATCAGGCAGATGCAAAAATGATCTGATTAGATCTGTGATCACACTGCAAGGAAAGGTAACACCACTGCCACATTTAAGAGGAACTGTTCTCTTTTGGCTCCCCGTCGCAGGAGGGAAGAAGCATGTCCCGTCTGTCTCTAACACGGTCCCCGGTTTCTCCACTGGCTGCCCAAGGAATTCCTCTCCCAGCTCAACTCACCAAGTCCAACGCTCCCGTGCACATCGATGTAGGAGGACACATGTACACCAGCAGCCTGGCTACCCTGACCAAGTACCCAGACTCCAGGTAAGGCCCTGGCCTCTCCAGGCTCCCTGCATGGAGAGAGGCAGGTACCTGTAAGGAATATCTCGGTGCGAAGTACGATTTATTATATATTCACCACTTATGAATAATTCAGTTTCCGATTTATACAGTAACTTCACTGGGGTTCCACAGCAAAAAAAAAAAAAAGGCTGTAAAATTTATGTATTATTTAGAGAGTCTATTCATTTTCTCTCTCGACGTCTTCTGCGCTCTGCTGATGCGTTTGAAGCACCTGTTGGTGTGCTGCCCTAGATTATTTCCAACTGTACCAGGCAACTTCATTCTTTGAGATTTAGGGGGGAAAAAAAATCACTTTTTTTTCCTTCCTTAAGAGAAAAGAACGGTTCTGCTGCCGTGGGGCTGATGGATGCTCGTGTGGGCCACCTCGGAGGGAGCTGGGTGGCGGCAGTGGTTCCTTGGGGCAGGGGCTGGCTGGTCCTCCCTGGCTGCCGCAGGCTGGGGGGAATCCTGGCACCCTTCAAGGGGGCTGCGTTGTGCTGGTGGCACATCTGGCAAGATATGTATAGATTGGGCGGTGTTCTCTCAGAGTAGACTCCAGACATGGCCAAATTATGAATAGATGTGGCACGAGGTTACGTTTGTGTACGACACGGGGTCTCTTCGTTGTTCTCCTGGCTCGCAGTCCTGCAGGGCACCGGGCACCAGGAGGGATGGGGCACGCTGGGCAGTGCCAGGCCTGTGCCAGTGGAGTGGAGGGGAACACCCTGTTAAGGGTTAAGGCACGTTCTTTGGAGCGGTAGGTTCGGATGTACCTGATGTAGATTCAGCTGTGGTCACGAAAGCAGTGCGGGCTTCTGTCACCCAGACTGGTCAGAGGGTGCCCCGTACGTACCCAGGGCTCCATGGGCAGTGTCGGTGCCCAGCACGCTGCTGGCTCAGAAGCAAAGCAGAGCCCAGCTCAGCAGGTTTTGTTGCCAGAGGTTTTGCTGCCAGCATGGCCAGAATTCTCCAAGTGAGACATTTTTTTAAATTTTTCTCTTTTTTTGGTATGGCAACCAGTGTAAAACTCTAGTTTCGTTTGAAGATTTTCTTTTTCCTTTAAAAGAACTAAGGGTCTTTGCAGATTTGGCGGGTTCCCAAGCAATAAATGACATTTATGAAGACACCTTGAAACGCCTCTGATGTCATAAAGCATATGGCTGTGATTTCATTCCAAGGAAAGGGAGCTGGTGAAATTCTCTATTGGAAAAAAAGCCCAATTATTAAAATACCTGTATCTTATGGTCAGACCAAAACAATATGATTTTTCTGGACAGTGTGTGTTTAATGATGTTTTGTGGTACTACTTTAATCATAGAGACGAAATCTGTTCAGTGGGGAGAGATTTATGATGCAGAAACAGGCAAATGCTTCATAGTATTAAAAAATACAGAGAAGATTCAGCAGTTGTAATAGAGTGGCACATCTGTTTCCACATTTTAAAATATTGCTGCTGACACTATTTTTAAAATATGCCCCACATCAAACTTACTTAATAAAAGCTTCAGTTATGGAAGCTTTGGGAGAATATACATAAATTCACAGGTTTTATTTCAAGAGAATGGAGCACTGAACCGAATTTTTTTGGCTATTTGATAAATAACAAAAGCATATTTCTTCAGATTTTGTACTTTGTTTAAACTGAAAGTACAAAACTGTGGCTGAGCAGAGCTCACGTGCTGCCTGGTGTTTTGCTGTGTACTGGTTTTTGTTTGTGTTGCTGTGTTATCTCATAAGGCTTGAATGCTTTTTCAGCTGCTCAGACTTCAGCTCTCACTGAAGTAAGAGCTTCCAGGATGAGACCCTTCACCAGCATCCCAAGTAGGACGTATTGCTCCATGTGTTATGAAGCTGGATGAAGGCTACACCTTAATTTATTGTGTTTTCCTTTTTTTTATTATTTTATATATATATATATTATTTGTTCCTCAGTGCTGCATAGTAGACTTGGTTGTTACCCCCCATTGAGTCCGGCCTGCTCTCATTCCTGGTTAAGGCAGAGTACTTGCAGTTATTCCAGTGGGAATGGTTGGAGCTCCTGATGGTGCTTCACTGCCCTGTTGTGTATCTTCCATATGGCACAGATGTGGCTGGGAGAGGATTCCTGGGTCTCTCGCAGGTGCAGGAGGAAGGAGGTTGCTTTTCTGAGCAGAACATCTGGAAATAATGCCAGGCACTGGTAGCTTATGCTCAGAGGGAACATCCATGGCCACATAAAGAAGCATGGCCAAACTCACAGAGCTCTCTGGGTTGTTTTGGGCAGCATATTAAACTCTTGGTTTGAGCATGAGTTTAAAAGCTTCAAATCCAAGAAATCGCACACATTTGTGGATCATATTTCAGCAAAAGTTGTAAGCATATGCTGAAATGCTTTGCTAAATCTTAGCTGAAGTCACGTAAAATAGTTTGGTCTCACTGAAATTGAAAGCCATGGGAATAAATTTCCTGTTTATTTGTGTTACAATCTCTGTTGCTTTTTCTCTGCTCCCAAATCCTGAACAGGCTTTTAGCTTGTAGGCTACTGTACATGGATGTTTAAGGACACATATAGATTGTAAGCATGTGTATAATTCCAGCCTGGGTATGCCTGCACAGAAACATCACACGCTGATGGGAAACAGAGAAAAACAAATCAACGAGTCGTGTTTATACTTCCTTAGTATTTTGAGGGGGTCCAGTCCTGTGTTGTCCCGAACAAACTCGGTCCATGTTGACTTCAGTGAGAGGGAAGAGCTCCCAGCAGCTGGCCAGATCAGGCCCAGCAGGAGCAAGTAGAGATATGACCAGTTCCTGCCCATACCTGCTCTGCAGTCACCCCTCTGGTATGATATAAATTACACCTGACAGCAGGCAGCGTGACACATTTCTTATTGTAATCTGTCAGGATTGACTGTGCTCTGCCCTCTCCGGCTCTGCTTGGCTGTTCCCAGGTTGTGTGTGTGGTTGCTTCTCCTTTGGGGACCAAAAGGACCCGGTTCTGGAAGTCTTACTCAAGTGACTGAGTGGCTGTTAATGTGAAGCCAGAGGCCAAGTCTTGCATTTCAGTGATCCCGGAGTTGTTTCAGAGCAACTTTGACAAAGTCTTTGATGTTGTTTGTATTAGTGCAGCTGCTGTGATCAGAGCATTTGGCCATTGATTAAATTTGCATAAGTAAAGGGTGCCAGATTAGGCATTAAAGGGGGTAGCCATCCTCCTTCCAGTAAATTTTTATGGGCTGCATAAATTCTCTCATCTCAAGAGGAGAAAACCTGAGCAGTGCACAACTGGTGTGACAAAGGAGAAGAGAGTTAAACAGCCACTCTCAAAGGTGGTTTCTAAGCCATTTGTCCTCACCTTGTGCACTACTCTTACACTCTTTCCACTTGGCTTTTTGAATGAAACAGCCTACAAGAAAAAAAGCTGGGTTTTCAGAGGGTGAAAGACAAGGGCAATGGGAAGCATAAAACAGAAATTGAGATTGACAACGGCATAGTGATGGTGCTCATAGAAATTGCCTCAGAAACAATATTGTTATTCCCTCTTCCTATAGCTACTTGAGGCCACTTCCCCTGCATTCCCAGGATTGCCATTAGAGTTGACAAGCTTTGGAGGTGCAAGGAGGCTGATGTTGGCTGACCTGGGTCTGAGCTCTATTTCCGTAGTTTGTTCTCAGCAAATTCTCCTACTGAAACTCCCAACTTTTGTAGTTCTGAGTTAGAGGTAAAAAGGAAAAAAAAAACCCTCTGTTGACGTCTGGTCACTCTTGCCATCAGCATCTTATTTCTAAAGTAACTGGCTAAATAGACAAATTATTCATCTTTGACAGCATTTCCTCTAGAAATTCCGTTCCTCTTTGCACCCAGAGGACCTCCAAAGCAGCCCCCCCATGCGCTGACACTTGATCGTGGATTTACACGGCGGATTGCAAAGGCTGCAAAACCTCTAGCGCATCTATAAAGTGAGTTGCAAGCTGTATTTATCCAAGGGAGTGAGACAATTCGTACATTTAGAAAGCAAACCTGCAGCAGAAGCCCGGGCTCCTGACATGCATCAGGGCCCCCCCAGGGCATTGCCAGACCCTGCAGTGTCACTGCCACTGAACTCGGTGGCAGACGTCTCATTGCCTTCAAGCGGAAAAGAAGGAGCTCCAAAATCCACGTATGCCACGGCAAGCCCCAGCTTCTTGATTTCACTGGAAATTTTGATATCACTTTGAATTTTTGTTAGAAAGCAGAACAAGATTTTTCATCAGAAGCCTGTCCGTTTTGCAGCCCTGAATAGTGTTTTTAGCTCCGAGAATTGCTGTGAGCTCTCTGAGTTGTTCCGCTGTACGAGGTAAATATATTTACCTTCCGTTCTTGGGTAATTCCTGTTTTTGTATAACCCTCCGTAAAGATACATTTATCTGTTTGAAATGTAGTTATAAAAGCTCATGCTTTCTGTGGCATTACCTGTGACAGAAGTGAGCAGGAATAATTTTCCATGGAGTGATGCTGTAGGTGGGAACAGTGTGGGGGCACAGACCCCGGAGATGGTTTGTGCTCGGGACCTCTCTGCTCCCAGCCTTTCCCCTTCTTGGCCCCGTGGCCCAGGGCATGCTGAGCCACTGCTAACTCGGGGCACCTCTTGGGGCACCTCTTGGGGCACCTGGGATCTGCCACCCCCTTCTCTGGAGGCTGTGTCCTCCGGAGAAAACCAGCGCATGGGCTTTATTAAATTGTTTCAGAAGCTCATGACCTCTCTGCAAGACAACAGAGTTTTCCAGGAATATCCTTGCCTCTCTTTTCTCTGCACTTTTTTGGTGATTTACGAAGGAGTCTCCTAAAGCGTATGTCTTCTCTGAATGTTTCTTGTATAGACCCACCCTTGGACAAGCCCTGTTACCAAGTGCGATCCTGATTCTAGCTGCTCTCTAGGTATCTGTGGTTTTTAACTCCCCTGCCTTTTCCTCCAGCACCTCCATCTCTCTGGTCACTGCAGCTCAGCGCTGACACCTGAGATCTGCTTCTTCCCCCTTCTCTGCAGCCACACCAGGCTGGACTGAGTTCAGGGGAATTCTCTGCTCCAAGTTGTAGAACCCCTCTGTTGTCCCTGACAGAACACGACTGCTGACCCAGTATAGCTGGTTACACTGGTTTCATAGCTCAGACACCTACCAGGGTCTGCAGGACAGATTTTCCACAGCATCCTTTACACTGAGGGCTTTGTAGTGGGTCCTGCCCTGCACTTCTTGGGAGGGAGCAGGGAAATGCTTGATTTCAATATGTTTGGGATATATAATTCTCTAGACTAGGCATAGGTGATAAAATCTCACATTTCTTGCTCATGTATGATCAATTCTTATTCTTATAATAGTTTATTTGCTAATTTCCCATCAGATCTGTGTGTTATCAATGTTACTGCCTGAAGACAATGTCCAATTAGCAAATTTTGTCACTCAGCCCATACTGGCACTTAGGGTGTAAATCAGTCCTTGAACTGAGGGGCAGGTTAGGTGGGGTGAAGAGCAGATTTGTTCCTGACCAGCTGGTGGCTGTGAAAGCACAGCCCATCTGAGGGCAGGATCCCGAGCTGGAGCAGGAGTGCTGTTGGTTCTCCTGGGACAGCAGAGCCTCCTGCCAGCCCCGTGCTGCTGCAGCCCTGCGCCACTGCAGCTTCAGTCGCAGAATCACTGAATCAGCTGCGTTGCAGGAGACCTCCGAGACCATCAAGTGCAGCCCTTGATCCAACACCACTGTGATTACCAGTGCCACATCCAGTCTCAGCTTAAAAACCTCCAGGGATGGTGGCTCCACCACCTTGCTGGGCAGGCTGGTCGCGTTCATCCTGACTGAGGTGTCTCCAGCCCTCTCCACGCCACTCGGTCCGTGCTGCTCACCCACCCAGCAGCTAGACAGTGTCTCCCCAGTCCCCCTCTCCGCCCTGCACACCCTCTGAACGTCTCTTTGGAGCTCAGTGAGGGACACAGGCACGTGGCACGCTCTGCAGGGCACCGCTCTTCCCACCCAGCGCTGCTGTTTGGGGGGTGACACGGGGCTGTGACACTCGCAGGCTGTGAGCTGGTGGATGTTACCCAAAGGCAGTTTGAGAGTCAGAGCCAGCACCCCACGTTCCAGCAAAGAGCTACAAAATGCTGCAGCGCAAAGCTCATTAATTTTAATAGCTATTGTGAACTTAACCCATACACAGACTTTTAAGCAAAACACCTGAAGAGGCAGCAAAAAGTGTCTTCCCTGCACGTTATGAATGCCGGGAGAGGCGGGTTCTGGGCACGGTGCAGGAGCCTGAGGACACTGCCCAGCTCTGCAGCCAGGGGGGAGCCTGCCAGGGCTCCTGGGGCTCTGCCACCGTGCCAGGCACTCGGGGGTGTGCTGCAGATGAGAACAAGTGAAGGAGCCAAAACCCAGAGGTTTTGGTTATATGCAGTGCCTTTTCTGAATTAACATATGAATTCTCATGGAGATTAACATAATTTTTGGTTTCATATCGTGCACCTGAGATTTAGAGATAAATGTGGAGTTTTTCTTATTTGGTTGTTGCCTGGGCAAATCTTCCTTTTGTTTCTAAGGGAATTTTGACCAGTAGAACCCTTAAGATAAAACCCCTTAGGAGGTCCTTTCCCCTTCCCCTCCTTTGTCTCCCCCCAGTCTGCTGTGGATGTTGCACTCACCAAAGCAGAAGCTGGAGGAGGCGGAGGGGCTCTCATTGCCAGGCTGCCGTATCAGATGGTGTAAGCTGAACCAGTCTTCCCCCCTTTGCAAGGCTGCTTCCTTGAAGGTGCTTCATGGCCAAGGTCACACAAGTCCTTGCAGGCTTTGATAAGCCCTGGGAAAGGTGTGAAGTGTCTGTTCCTGAAGGTGTTGTGTCCTGCAGCAGCGTGTGCTGTCCTGGGACACGTCCAGCACAGTCCTGGGCATTGCGGGGCACTGAGGAACTGCCTCCTCCTGCAGGCTGGCCAGACAGAGCTGCCACATCGGTCCCAGGTGCCAGTGGAAGGGCCTCTGTGGGAGATAAAAGTAGTCTGGAAGAGGGATGTAACTCCAGCTGGGAATGATGGTGTTACAAGTGCTGTCCCTAGCTGTCACTGGCTGGACAAAGTCCTGGACTCGGTGTCTGTCAGAGCCCGTGGAAGAGGCACACTGGGATAGATTTCCACGTGTTACCCCGTGGCTGTTGTGGCACAGCTGGAGCAGTGGCTTTGGTGGTAAAGAAGGATAGTCCCCCTACCCCTAACCCTTCACCCCAGTGACTTAGAGAGATGGGAGGGAAGGAATTTACGTGGAAACTGATTCTTCAGACCTGTGTCCACTTCCCCAGGATCTCCTCTTAACTGGCATGTAGGGAGGCACAACAGAGCTGAGCTGTCTGCTGTGATAAAGGTGTTTACTCCTTACTGGACTTGATAACCACTGCCTTGCCCAGCAGAGCCACAGACTGGGAAGTGCCTGCAGGCTCTGGAGAGGAAAGCCTCTGGGAGTACAAATCCTGCTGTAATTGGGTGCCGAGATTGGGCCCTGTCGATGAATGAATTATTTGTGTGTTTACTTGGAATAGCTGATGAAACGTTAAAGAAAATACTGCCTAGCTGGTCTCTGATGAACACTTTTTCAGAAATTATTTTTTCTCTGTATACATTTACAGCCTGGGCTCTGTGGAGTTCCAGGCATAAGCGGCTTTGATGGCATCTAGGAAGGGGCAGACCAAGGCAGTCTGGTGGAGGAGCAGATAGCAAATCAACACTCATCTGACGTAGAGAAATAACATGATGGCTGTGGTGCTGTTCCCGGCACAGGCTGTTCAAAACCTCTGAATTCTGAGGAAATTCTGAGGAAACACTCAGATAATAGCTTGCTTGCCTCAGCTAGTCAAAAGGCATCTCGGTGCAGCTTGGGCAGCCTGGCCATGCTCAGGAGGGATGTCACTTGTGGCCTCTGAGAGCAGTGCAGAGATGAACATTGAATGGTGTCTCCAGTACCTTCTGTGCCAACCCCAGCTGCCCTTGCCTTGTTTTCTGCCCTTCCCCTTCACCCTCTGCAATGATAACATGACTGTAGCCGAGTTACACTGAGCATGTTAGTAATTCTCAGTACTTCCCCCCCTTCCTGCTTACAACAGGGTGAAAACTAGTCTGGTTTATTAAAACTCACAAAGACAATCCAGCAGACAAGAAGACCAAAATTTCAACTTTTTTTTATTTAGCACTCTGCAGGCAGAGTTTCTGAGGTTAGGTGGTCAAGTACTTTGTCATTTCTTTCATTGCTACTTTTGCTTACCACTC
The DNA here is from genome assembly GCA_013396755.1 of Sclerurus mexicanus. Taxonomy (NCBI): domain Eukaryota; kingdom Metazoa; phylum Chordata; class Aves; order Passeriformes; family Furnariidae; genus Sclerurus; species Sclerurus mexicanus. The sequence goes on from VWZF01003287.1 coordinate 262,058, forward strand.
ACTTGACAGGGCACCTTGGTACCAGCAGCATGATTGAAGTATTTCTCAGCAGTCATTTTCGGGACAGCAACGTGAAAAGCATTAGCAGTGTATTTTGGGAAAACACTCCCATAGGATGCTGTGGAGGTAACCCCTCTCCTCCTTTTGCATGCTGTGAGTGGAGGCTCTTTCTGCTGAAGAGTGTGGTGTGAAGTACCATAAAGATGCTGCTCCTTTACACTTAAAGTGAAGGAGAATCTCCTTTACTGATTGCTCCTTTACGTGTTGTGCATCCAGCTCCCTCACGGCACAGAGAGCTGTTATGTAAAGATGCAGATTTGGTAGCTTTGCACTGGAAGTCCTGCCCTGAGGTCACAGGTAAGCACATACCTGTGGAGCAGACAAGGTGTAGCCCCTTCATATTTGGTCTTTGAACACACATCACTGGTGTTTGTCCTTTGATTTATAAACTTTTGATTTATAGAGACCCTGCAATGGCAAGTAGACCTAGTCTGCTTAGGGGGATATTTCATGAACTACTTAGGAAGTTTATAAAACAGGCTCCCTAGATTATGAAGCAAGGGGGTATCTGTTTTGTAAGGAACATGTTATGAAATGAATTTGTCTCTAGGCCTAACTTAATTATTTTAATGATCCCACTGGTGGTTGTCGTAGGTGTCGTTCTGTGTGTATATTGTGACCTACATGCTTGTGATCATTTATGAAATCTAAAGATTTAAAAATACATTGGACCTTATTAATTCATTGCCTCCTTTCCCTGAAATAAATGGAGGTGGTTGGGATATTGGTATGTTGGGCCAAATCTCTCTTCCAATGAAGTCAAGTGAGAGTTTTACTGTAAGCTTAAATGGAAACAAAATAAGTCGTATTCTTTTAGAAAATGGTCCTAATAATAAACCTGGCCAAAATAATCCTTAGTGTAACCCTTTTGTCCCCTATGGAGTTATACCAGGGATGAGTACTGATGTGCTGTGTGGAGAGGAGTTACAAGAACCAGAGCACTGTAATAAGATGCTTCTGCTGAGTGTCCACAGTGCTGGGTCTCAAAAATACCTGAATGTGTAAAACCAACAGTCAGATGCAGACAGAGTGTCGTGTCCTTCCTGGTGCATGCACGGACCTTTCCTGGCCAGGTGACCTTCCCAAAGAGATGACCCTGCTGGTTTCAGAGGAGTTGGTCCAAATTTGTGCCTGTGTAACTGAAATCAGAATTAATCTATTCATGGGTTAATGAAATCCTTAAGAACAAAGTGCATATTTAAATAGAAGAAATATGCAGGCATGCAAACACAGGATTCATGTGTGAAAGCGTAAAGGAAGCAAGATGTCTGGAGCAGAGAGGAAGGAGCTGGTGTGGAGGATGCCAGGCTGGGGCTGACATCACATGCTGTGATGGCCCCTGGACTTTGCCAGGCTTTTGTTATGTGAAATGTAATGAGTTGATGAGCGTGCAGGACCCTTGCAGGACGTCAGCTCGCTCCCTTGTGCCCTGCTGGTATTAGATCTGGTGGCTGGAAGAGCTCAGTACTGCCAGTCTCATCACTGGTATGAGTCCATCGATTCAGAATGACACCAGGCTGGTGGCTCTCCTAACCCCAGCCGAGAGCTGGGAGAAGCTGCAGAGCTGGAATTAAAATCCAGAGTTATAAACTTACATCTCCATGTTCTGTCCGACACCAAACTGCCTACTCCTGAGCTGCTGTGATTAGCACATACTTCAGTCTTTTGGTGCTTAAAAATGAAATGACACCTGCAAAAATTTTAGAGGGGTTTGTTTTTACCTGGCTGGGTGTCACTTCGAGGTCTGCCAGGCAGGACGGCTGTTACCTTGGCAAGTGTGACAACTGTCAGAGCTGGGCACCAGGACGGAGGGGCAGAGCAGAGCTATGCACTGTTCACCTGTACCCTGTTAAATTAACTCTGCTGCAGTTTGGTACGTGTTCAAAGGCTAAAACTGCTGCTCTTTTGTCTGCTGAGGACCGCATAAAGCAGAACCTGAAAGGAGTGCTGCACGTGGGTGCTGGGAAGTTACTGTGCAGCATTGGCACCGTCACTCCTGGTCACACTCAGAAGGGATCAGCTGGCAAGCACTGGAAACTGAGAGTTGCACCATAAGGCTGAAACGCTGAAGGAATCCCAGTCCAAAGGGCAGGCTCCTGCTCTGCCTCTCTCCTAACGCAGTGCAGATGCTCCCGGTGCTGCAGGTAATCCCTTTGGATCTGGTAGGCGCTTTTGCAGCAGCAAATCTCTCTCTTGAGAAAGCGGACAAAGCAAAGCGGGGACTCTTTGGTGTCATACTGTGTTAGGCCAACAATTTGTACCAGTGTGATTTACACCAAAGGCTGCAGCTCTGCCATCTGGGGAATGTGGCGTTCCTTCTGGCAGGGCGCTGCCTAAATTCTGCCCTTGCAAAACTCACATACAATTTCAGGGACAAATCTGACTAGTGGGACTCCACGGGAACCAGTATATGCCAGTAGAGGAACTGGGTCCTCTGCTTGTGCCGGGGTTCTCTGGGAGGGAGCGAGGGCTGAATTTGGGCCAGCGGTACATAACGCTGCTGTTGAATGAGGAAAAAAATTCAGCGACCGCTTTTTAATCTTACGGAGTTGTAACTGGTTTCAAACGCACTTCCTCTCTTTTCACATGCAGTTGTATTCTGTTAGCAGGCACGAGGGTTTAAAACGGGGGCCTGTTCTGCTTTCAGTTAGATCAGAGGATGTTTTGGCCTTGACTTCACTGGGACCAGAATCAAACCCATGACCATAGCGTTGTATTTAAGAGTGGATCTCTCACAGTCACATAAAAAGCCAGGTTCAGCTTTCAGTAGCTCATCAGAATTCAACAGCTAACAGTTTCCTTATTGTTTTAAAGTTTTGCCAAGCTTAATTCTGTAGGGCAGGTATCCTCTGTGCAGCAGGTGTATTGCTGTCTCCTTCCCAGGTATGGATGGGTTCCCTCTCTCATGATCCTAGGCAGGGGCTCCTCCTTTTTTTGGGAACTGGCCATGGAGGTGGGCTCTTCCCAGCAGACATATTGGTGGGTCGAGTCCTGTCTGTCCCTGATCTCTGGCTGCAGTAATGAAAAACCTGCTGGAGGTTCCTCTTTGCTTCTGCCTCTCGTCTGCCAGTGGCTCAGGCTCACCAGCAAAAACTGTTCCACAAGTCTTCCTACTTGGTGTGGCTCTGTGGGCTTTGGTGGTTGTTTTCCCTTCAAAATACCATTTTAAGAAGTCGTTCTTGATGTTGTTCTTCAGTTTCTCTAAGTGAAGAGACAGAAAAAATATGTTGGGTGCAGCTTGATCAAGTGCAAGAATAGACAGGAGAATAAACGTTATTCATACACCATTTGAAGCGTGATAATGAAAATATGCATCGAGAGAGCTGGATTAACTTCCCACTCACATACCTTCCTGTAGAGGAACATGACCACTTCCAGTCTTGTGCCAGAGCGAGTGGTGGTGTGAGCTGTGCTGGAGCTGGACAGCAGTGAAAAGCAGCACTGCTACGTTTTGGGACTGGGCAAACCCGGTGTAGGTCACTCAGCAGGGGACAGAAGGATGGGCTGCAGGAAAAGCAAACAGAGCAAGGATGTCAGACAAGCTGTATTGTGCCCATGTTCTTCTCAACAACAGAAGAGCTCTATCAGTTCAGTGAATCAGTGTCCCAGCCAAATGCCCAAGCAGCGTGAGCAGCTTCTTTTAAGCAGAAAGCTAATTTATCATTACCCATAGAGGCTGGGATCGTCCCTGTTACAGCAGTGGGGAGTGTCCTGGTGCAGCAGAGGCCACCAAGGGTCACCTGGTGTTCCTGCTCAGCCTGGATGGTGCAGAGCTGCAGAGTGTCTGGGAAGTTTCTCCTGTGAATCTGGAAATAAAGAAAAGAATCCCTAGGAGAAAGCTGCTCAGCTTTCATATATCTGGGATCAGAAGGGCTCAAACAGATGGGCTCAAACTGTTTATGTGAGCCCTGTGTATCAAAGTGAATGTGTTACTTGTCACTATTTATGCTTTGGGAAAGGCTGTGCAGCCCTTGAGTCTGCGTCCCTCTTTCTGCTGCTGGGTTCTGAAATGTCCTGGTTTCACAGCACCCACACATGCAAAAGATGTGGAGGGCCAGACTTGCACCCTGAAAGGGAAACGAGTTACATCTGAAATTTTCTCTTCCTTCACTGAGTCCCAGTGGGAGTTTCGCTCTTGACTTCAACGAGCGAGGATTTAGCCCATTTGTATTATAATATAACTAGTGTCTGCATGTTTTCAACCTCCCAGCATGCCCAGTTGTACAGGGGCCATGGTAATGGGGGTTATGTCCAGATTTGGTCAGATGTTAACGTCTTAATAAAAATACTGAGTTATCTCCCAGTTGAAGTTACAGAAAGTGGGTGAGCAGCAAAAGAGCTGGCATTTGGTGAAGCTCTGCTCTCATCAGGGCCTTTAGAGCACCAGGATTTAGGGGAAAGGGATGGTTAAAGGAATAGCAAGAAAAGACTTGTATAGGCAGGAATGTTTTGTTTGAATTGTGCATCTTCTCATGTATTAACAACTTAATTCTCTGGAGTGCCCACAACTCCCACAGAGTTTGAGCTGAAATGCAGTTCTTGCAGGATTGGGATCTTTGGGAAACTAGGGAGCGCTTGAGAAACTAAGATGCTAGTTTAGGATTTTGTTTTAAATTAAAGAATTTTTGTTCTGGGTTGATTTTCATGGTCAGAATTCAGTGTAAATTCTGTGTTGAGAAAACATGAGAGGCCCAGAACCCTCATAGGGCTCAAATCAGAGCAGCAGGAACAATGGCATAATAGAAACAGGATACAATATAAATTTGTATTAATGTTTTTAATCTTCACCAACTATTTGGGCAGAAGTTCAGTTAGAATGAAATAAAAGGCACAAGAGAGCAAAAATAAGCTGAACTTTATACTGGGGAAAGAAAGCAATAGTACTGGAAATCCAGCTAACATGCTGCTTTAACTTCAAGTGTTAAATCCACAATTTCGGATAAAGAGAGGAGTTCCCGGACAGGTGGTATTACCTACAGTGGGAGAACTTCTGTGCAGTTACCTGGACCTTGGCATATTTCTCTGCAAGAATAATATTTGGCTCCTGCCATTAACACAGTCTGTGTTTTGAAGGTTCCTAGTATATTGTAATATTATTTGGTTACTTTTATTAAAAGTATGCAAGTCAGCCAGACTCTGCTCCTCTGACTCTCCCTGAGTGGTTGCTGCTTGTTGGGAACAGGGGTGGCAGAACTGGCCTGTCCTGACCTACAGTAACAGCAACTCTTCTTGCACGGGGCCCCCTCCGATCCACGTGGCCATGGGCCCTCTTCTGGGCATGGATACTCCAGAGCAGCCCAGTCACACCAAATGAAGGAAACTGTGTGGTTAAGCATCAAAAATCACAGGAGGTTGGTTGTCCATCCCTGTGCCTGGTACAAAGGATGCCCAAGCCATGCCAGTAGCAGGTAGGGGATTTCGAATGGAGAAGTGCAAATTGTACCTGTAATTGAAAGTTATGTTTTTCCCTTGTTAAGCACAGCAAATGCATTTCATGACGGGTGAGATAAATAGATGTTGTGGGGTGCTGATATGTGAGTGCTGTTGTGTGGGGATGTATCTGCTGCCCCTACCTCTGGATGTGCTTTATCTGCCAAAAGCAAGGAAGGGATTCGTAATACAGCAATTAACATACTAGAAACTGTTTGTTTAGTGAAGTGTTTTTATAGCTGTTAAAATAACACACTCAAATAGACAAACACTTGAATAAGGCAAAATGGAATCATTGGCCTGATGGAGGGCTGGATTCTCTTCCTCATGGATAAGCTCCTGTTGACCACCCACAAGACAGGTGACAGAAACAGGTCCTCAGGGAGAAACGCTGCTGATAAATTTGGGAAGAGTGGCCGGTGCTGATGGGCTTAATCCCACTATCCCAACAAGTGAAGGGCTTAGTGTTAATGCCCTTGTAAACCTGGTGGGAATGAGAAACCTGCAAAGGAAGGTTTATGGTAGCCTCAATTCCCTTAGTAGTTGGTCTGCTCACTGTAGATGTTTGACCATTCCTCCTCCTCCTCATCCCTGTTGGGATGCTGGGCTGAGCAGATGCAGGGCCAGAGTGGCTCTGGACTACCATGAGAATTTTTTCATGCAGGAAAAGACACAGACTTCTCTACCTGGGGTTTAGTGTTTCCACTTCTCTGTCTTACCTGCTAATTTATGTCCAGGTGATATTGTTTCTACAAATGTAAAAGTAAGTGTAATGTATCAAAACAGGAATACACATATTTCCAGGAAATTATGTATCAATTATATTGTCTGTCAGAGTGTCTTAGGTGTGGAGATGGGCTATTAACAACAGGCATCTCTCATCCTTACCATGAATGCTTTGTGGTATTTCAAAAATATAAGGGAGTTTCCACTTCAGTAGATTTTATTACCTGTTGCTTCAGTGGACTTTAATTCATAGTAACAGGAAACACAATTGTCCGTGCCTTTATTTTGATTACAAAATCCATTACATACCTAATTTTGCTTTTTAGTGATGTTACAGAAAGGAGAAAAATGATCCTTCCAGAACTTCCTAGGAATGATTCTGCATGGTAGATTATAATGTTCCTTATGGATTATTGACTTTTAAAAATACATGTTGATACTATATCGACTAGCTCTGATATCTTAGTAAAATAGATATTCTAGCCTGAACAGCAAAATATGAAGTATTAAATCTAGGTAATAGATCCTGCAGTTCCTTCAGGTGCTTAATAGTTAATGAGTGTAATATCCTTCAAAAGCACAGCAAAGTGAGCGTAGGGCTTAAAAAACTCCTGTGCCATTCCAGGATCAGCATTGGAAGGCAGGAGCAGGAGGCTACAGGAATGGAGATGGGCGAACATGGTGTCAGTGAGTTACCTCCTGCACCCTTCTGAGCCTGGACCATACTCCTCGGTGCTCTGCTTGGAGTGGTGGCGGAAGGAGCTGGTGGTCGGGGTGGCTCGAGCAGTGCCCTGCCTAACACTGCAGCCTTGAGCCCTGCACTCCATCTGGGACTGGCAGCCAGTCCCTCATCTTACTCTTGCCAGAAACTCCTTTTGGGGCACCCTCTGTGCCTTCGGGCTGCTTGGATTTCGTAGTTTGCAGAGCAGCGGTTTGTAACCCCGAGTTTAAGACTCAGGCTCCCACACGCGCGCAATTTTCCCCATCGCTGCACAAATAAAAGATTTAAAAGATGCTTAAAACAAAATCCTCCCCGGCCAAAACACCCTCCCAAGCCAAGCGTGCACCTGAAGCAATCTGAGGTGGTCAAGGTGTTAGCTTTGATTCAAGTGCGGAGCGCTGTAAGGGTGAAGCCCCCAGGGTCGCTGCAGCGGAGGGCAGCCAGGTCGTGCGGTCCCCACTGCAGCCAGAGCCTCCTGGAGAAGAGTTTAAAAGTCCCTGCTCGCACGGCAGGGCGGGAGGGCACGCTGTAACCACACGACAGGGCTTTCCTTACGGACTGTCACACTGATCACAGCTGAAGTTGGAAACTGAGGCAGATCAGAAAAGCTGCTGCAGCCAGATGCAGCCTTTAGCCACGTTGCTGGCTGTGCAGGGCGTGAGGGAGCCCGTGCCCTGGCAGAGACGGTGCTCCAGCACCTCTCCCGTACCTGCTGTCAGGAGACACCTGTTCTCTGGGTTAGCCCTGTCCTGCTCTGGCCAGCCCTTCCTGCTCTCCAGACGGGCTGGGGGTTGGAATGGATCTTCCCAGAGAAGGCAGCTGTAGGTGCTCTCCCCGTTACTTTGCTGAGAACTTGTGCACAGCCCCGCTCAAGTTCCGTGGAAACGATGATGGGAACAGGGACAGTGCTGCTGGGAAGGTCTGGCAGCACTGGCCTCTGTGCTGCTGCGGCCGGGGTGTGGCAGTGCCAGCAGACAGCTGGGTGGGCACAGCTGCCTCAGAGGCTCTCCACTGTCCTGTCCCAGCTGTTCCTTCCCTGTGGTGGGACGAGCAGCACACTTCTGACAGCCAGAGCTATGCAGCCAGCAGCGCCAGACACGGTGTACGGCCTCTCGAGCACCTCTGCTCCAATTCGTGGCATTTTTTCTCTTCCAAGCAGATCACAGTATCTCTCCTACCCACCTTGAGCAAATATTTAAGAGATAAGCAGCACTGTTTATTCTCAGCAGCGCTGACTGGACCCTGCTCAGACACCTGGGACGCTTTGCTAAGGTGTCCCGCGGGGCAGTTTCAGGTCACGCTCAGTGTCCTGCCTCTGAAACAACCCTCTTCTTCCCCTCTGTGGCATTTCCCACAGCCTCCTCCTCCTCCTCCTGCTGCTGCAGCTGCACAGCCAGGCCCGCAGCCAAGTGCAGGGGACAGCTGTGTGAGGGTGCAGGGCACACGGAGGGGGCAGCTACAGCAGAGGGCACCGAGGGCACCACGGCCCCACGCGCTTGCAGGACCCACACGCAGGCATTTCTCCCTTCTTCCCCTCTCCTCCCATAAAATTAGGGAAGAGACACATTTTAATGACAGTTCGCTGAAATGTGCGCTCCCTGCTGATTTGACATTGGGCAGAAGAAGTGTCTACAGAATCAATTTTTAATAAATGTAAACAGCTGAATTATGAATGACAAAAATATTCACTGAACAGTTAAATATTAATCACATAATTACTTAAATTAATACTTTTAGTGCAATATTGTGATAGAGAGCTCTGCTTGCACGGTGTGTGTGGGAGGACAGGACCAAGTGGCCCCCAGCAGAGGGACCTGGGGACAGAGCAATCTCACGGTGCCTGCTGCACCCCACCTTGCTGGTTGTCCCACAGTACTGGGTGCTCCCCTTAAGATCTCTGGAACCAGATTTATTAAGAAAGAACTTGTGTTTTCTGTTCGAAATCCAGCTGTGAAGAAAATGGCTAAACTGGCCCCAGACCAGAAAGTAACCTGCCCCACCTCAAAAACTTTTCTGTCCCAAAGTGCCATTAAACTCCCCAACAGTGGTGTGGGATGTGCAGAGCCATGGCTGTGCTCAGTGATGGTCTTGGGAAAGACCAAGGGTGCTCCAGGGAGAGCTGGAGGTGCCAAAAGCCCTGGCTGCTCCTGAGATGGAGCCGGGAGAGTTTATGAAATGTGGTGTGCCATGAGCTCTGCTGTAGGGGCTGCAGTTACTGCCCTGGGAGCCCCTCTGTGCTCCCACCTGGCCAGGTGCTGCAGAGACCTTGCGTGGTGGGCAGATGGTCACCAGGATTACGGGGGGTGGGCGGCACAGAAGTCTGTAGGTACTCGCAGGCAGCACACAGCTTCTTTCCCTGCCCAAGAAACCAAGACAAGAATTTACTGGCGCTCTTGTCCTTGTGGGTTGGCTGGCTGTGTTGTTTGTTTTTAATCTAATAAAAGGAGATCTTAATATCGTAGTAAAATCGGTACAAAGCTAGAAACTCGCCCCTCGGCGTTTTGGCGAAACATTATTGAAAATGTAAAAGCCTTTAGCAGAAACAACAGAAGCACAAAGGAACGGTAGAAATAGGATCAACAGGTTGTGTTGTGGATGTTGGGAGGAGCAGGGAGGTGCATCCAGCCAGGGCTCGAGGTGCCAGGGAGACCTGCTAGGCTAGAGGCTGGACACGGTGCAGGTGGCTGAGGGCAGGGGCCCTGGGAGGGCCAGGCAGTGGGGAGAGCACAATGCTGGGAGGGCAGAAACGACTGAGGAGAAGGAAGAGGCAACCGGGGAGATCTGTGCCCTGGGCAGATGGTGTGAGCGTAGCGGGGCCTGGCCAGGGAGGGAGGCAGTGGAAAGGCACGCTCCCCGTCCTTAGGCTTGCAGCTGCAGGAATCGATCCTGGCTTGGTCTGCTCCAGGTATGGGAGTTAAATAGTGGACACAAATTGTAAGAGCGGTTCTAAATTACAAAGTGAAGCATCCCTTGCTAAAAGGTAGGAATGCTGAAGAAGTGTTCATTGCCCAGACTGCTCCTTTGCTGTAGGACCCTAGCGCAGCTCTGTTTGCCTTGTCTCTGTTTTCCTGAGCCTCCCACCTCTTCACAAGCATCACTGGAAATACCATTCCTGTGTGCCACAAGCGAGTGCCTCCTGAAAATGCCATTACCTAGCTTGTCCACCAGTGCAGCGCTGGTCACCGTGACCACTCATAAAAACAACCATTCTCAGGGTGACTCCTGCCCAGTCTGAGCTGCAGCCACTCCCCGTGACTTCAACTCACGGCACATTGTGGGGCACTGGAGGGAGCACCTTCCTGAGGCTGCCAGCCAGGCTGTGCCTTATTTCTGATCCTCAACAAGTCGGGACAGTGCAAAGCCAGTCCTGTCCCCTGCGCTTGCCAGCTCTCTGACGGCCCAGGTGCATTTTGCTTCCACGCTCCTGCGTGCAGCGTTTCGTTCTGGCCACCGCAGACCATTCACAGAGTGCTTTGGGTCCCTGTGGGGATTGTGGAGCTGCTCCGGGTCACTGTGCTCTTTTCCACAGCTTCTCACGTGATGAGTAACCCTGTCAAGGCAACTCTGCGTTTGAAGCTGCTGTTTGAGCTCACCTGGTGCTCTCACAGTGTTGCCTTTTCCAGGTATGGTTTATACCGGTGAGAAGGGAGAAACAGGAGCACTTTCCACACGCAGTATTACAACATGCTGCAGTGGAGTTGGTTCTTGGAACACAGCAGCCCCCTAAAACGTCAAATAAATCCTTAAACTATTCATCACTCTGTTTTTGGGGTGGCAGTTAAGTCTTTCAACACTCCGCGAGTTTCTTTCCCCAGCAGTAATTTCGCTGGTGAAGAAATACAGCTCAGGGCACTCCACAAAGGCCTCAAAATTCATGTTTTGTTTTCATTACCAGAAAAATGCTTCTCTGCATTAAAGAGTGGCCCATTAAAACTTTGTACCCTGTCTTCTCTGCACCCTGTCGTTGTTGGCAAACCCTCCCCCCTGCGAGTGCAGAGCCGAGCAGCGGCTTCTGTGCGTTCACAGGGAACGGGGAGGAGGGCTCAGCACAGCCCAGCTTGTTTCGGTGTAAGAACTCAAAACTTTGGCAGATTTACTCAGTAAATGTGTGTACTGAACCTTAAGCTCCCGGTGCTTCCTCTGCCTTCAGTCTATCCCAGCACAGCTCACGTGCGTGTCGAAGGAAATGCATTAACTGTCTGGTTCCCGGGATAAAAGGAAACACTGTACAAAGCTATAAATTTAACTGTCTCGGAAAAAACGGCCCTAAAACAACAATGAAGAAGAAAACAATGAATTGTTAGAGTCTCACTGAACTTCGGGGTTATATGAATGAAATGTGGACTGGGCCGTGTTCTCTGATACCACAGAAACACTGGAGGTTGGAGAAAACAGTAAACGTGTTATAATTAGGGTTTAGGGGAGCTTTTGGGTATTCTCACAAGTAACTCAAGAGTACCTGAATGCTGCCACAGGCACGAGAGAAGGCAGTGAAACCTGAGACTGCTTAAGAGGGCAGAAAGTGTTTTAGCAAAATTCAGTGGGGTCTTACTAATTCCAGTTTCATTGAATATTTCCAGAGTTTATTTAGATATAAATGGCACGTTAATTAAATTTGCAAGTGTATTAGGAAGTCAGAAGAGCAGAGCGAGGTGCAGCTGTGGAGAGGCACACGTCACCAAGCTGCATGAACCAGGAGCCAAAGCAAGTGGTGCAGGGCACAGCCAGGAGCACCAGCACTGCAGAGGACGGGGGGCATCAGAGCTGCCCCTTCCACCGCTGGGATGGGCACTGGGGTCGCTTCCATCCGCTCCCCACGCTGCTGGGCCAGAAGGCTTGGGGCGGAGTGGGGCTGCTGGAAGGAGGGAGCCCGCAAGGCTGTGGCTGCAGCATTCGTCAGCAGTGCTGGACGTTGCCTTTGGCAGGGTTGGATAAGCTTGTTTTCCAGGGCAGGGGAAGGCCCTGCCCTGGTCTCAGCGAGGGATGTGGGGGCATTTCATGGCCGATTTGAAGGGGTGGCCCGATGGTGAAATCCAGCTGGCTGCGGGCTGGTCTCTCTGGGAAATGGAGAAGTCCTCACTGGCAGGATTATTTAAGGCTCGACTTTGAAAGACGAGACACTGCAGTTGGGAACAATGCTGCTCTGTCAGAGAGATGGACTCAATTACTTAATAGGTCGTTGCTGTCTGTCTCCTGCGATTTCCCTTTCCAGAACATATATTCAGCTGGGTTGTTTCTCATGGGAAGACGGCGCGTTGTGAGAGAAGCCAGGCATGAGGAGGGGAGAGGCGGCAGGAGCGGCAGCCGGGCGGATGCCTGGGCTGCTCTCTGCAGAGCGTGCTCCTCAGGACGTGGAAGAGCTGGGGTGGTGTAGCTGCTGTGGTCCTTTGGTGCTGCAACCAGCTGATCCCTCGGTCTCACGGGTCTCGCTTCCTTTTCTTTGCCCACCAAAGATCTGCCTCTTGGCTCTCCTGCCGCCGGGCTCTGCTCCCCAGGGCTGCTGGTGGTGGCACTGTGGTCCCACGGGCAGTGCTGTCGATTTGGGATGGAACTGACGGGTCCGTACAGCTCGTCTTGGTGTGCGGCAGCCCCTCCTCTAGCACGGGAAGGTTCCAATGGCACTGGATCAAATGACAGCCGAGCTGGAGGAAAAGCTCATCTCTGGTTGTCCTTCAGCAGGACGTGGTGGGCGGGGATGTGTACGGGAGCCGGTGACTCCTGCTCTCCCCAAAATCACTCTGCCAGCCGTGGGGTGAGCGTTTCGTGGGCACTTTCCTCGCTGGGGTCGTGGGGCTGATTGGCAGCCCTGCCTGGGGGCAGCAGGAGCTCGGTGCCAGGGTGGCTGCAGGGCTCCCGTGCTGGCGTGCCCGCATGTGCACACGCGTGTGTGAGCGTGCGGGTGCTCACACGTGCCCAGGGCATCGCTCTTTGTGCGCTTGTTTGTCACCAAATTAAGACACTGCGTTACTTTATGCACATTGAGTTGGTGCACCTAAATTGGCTGGACGTTCTTAAGCCCTGGGGCTGTAATGAGATTTTGTCTCTTTTGCCCATTCCTTTTTCTCTTCTTTTTTTCAGAATAAGCCGTCTGTTTAATGGCACAGAGCCTATTGTCTTGGACAGTTTAAAACAACACTATTTCATTGATCGAGATGGGGAAATTTTCAGATATATATTAAGCTTCCTAAGGACATCTAAGTTACTGCTCCCAGATGACTTTAAGGTAAGGAGAGCTATAATCTGCAATCTATATTTTCCTCCCATCCTGTCATTTGTTTTGGTGCGGGTTGGTTTGTGTGCTTGACCTAAACACACTTAACTAAATGTTGCTGTTTATTTGTTAGGATTTTTAGTACTTGTGTATTACACCAGGGATGTTATTATTTAATAAATGGACCAATGGTTGTCATGGATACCATAAAAAGTGAAACGATGAAGCTTGTGGCTAAATCAGTTTTTCTAAACTAATTGTATTTTCTCACATTTTTAGCTTATTTATCAGGGTATACCAACAATTAAGAAGCAACACCAGCAACTAGCACTTAGCAGGGTTTAATGCTCTGAATCTGAAAGAAATGTTTAAAATTTGATACTTAGAGGACTTGAACTGTATAAATCTTTTTCTTGTTGGTGTAAAAAAGAAACACCCTTAAACAAGCCCGTGAGGATTTGTGTTAGATATAACCAATGCAGATACTTTGATTTCAGGGAGTAAGCTGTCCACAGGTTATGACTGTCAGAGTATTCTTGGGAGATGGAATTGACTGAGGGCTTTTTAAGGAGCAGGACATGTTTCTGTGAAATAGCAGCACTGGTTGTTGCTTTGCAGGCCCTGATTATTTAAAGGCTCTCCTCTTAGCCTCGTTTGTTTGGCTTTGCACTTACGAAACTTCCAACATCGTCACCCTTATGTATGAAAATTGGAAGACAAAAGTGTCCCAACCGTAGATGACAAGATTCAACAAAAGCACTTAACTCGCGGATGAAATGATGAATAAACTGGGGTGGCAGATGGGGATCTGCTGGGTTAGAGGAGCAGAGCATTCCTGTGCTCTGCAAGGCCACGTCCCTTCGTCGTGCTGGGTGGGCAGCATCGCTTGGATGGTCATGGCCCAGTCAGCCCAGAGCTGTGGTTGTGGTGGTGGCTCTGGCCTTGGAGGGCAGCTGATCCTCCTGCTGCAGCTGCTCCTCAGCCATTCGTGTCTGGGTTATGTGGATAGTGGTGTCTGACCCCTGTCGTGGGAGGGTCTGCAGGGACCCGAGGCAGGGAGAAGGTTTGGCATTCGGGGGCAGTTCTGGAGCTCCCGAGCATTGCTTTTCCAGGTGGGTTGGGGAGGCTGCCCTGGGGGTTGGGGCGCTGTGACACAGGGTGAGAACCGGAGCACTGAGGGGTGGGGGTGAGAAAACCCTTTACAGAGAAGTGAGGGACAACCTGTGTGTAGCAGTGAAGCTGAAGACCAGAACGGTCCTGTGGGTTGGAAGATGGGTCAAGTGAAGGGGGGTGGGTGGAGCAGTGGTACGGGTGCCAGGGGGATGCCACAGCATGGCCACCTAATGGGGCAAGAAGGTGTGAGAAGAGAGGGTGGAGGAAACGCAGTTTGAGGTGATCATGGCCTCAGCTGGCATCCAGATTTCAGGGGTGCTCTGGAACAAAACCAGCAGGATTCAGCAAGAGCCTGGAGGGGAGAGTGCCAGTGGATGCCAAGGACTTGTCTGCACAGCGAGCCGCTGGCAGGGCTGGGAGAGACTCGGGAGAGCCGGCGCTGTGCCCGGGCTCAGTCCGTTGTTCCAGACCATCTCTTTGCATAGGGTTAACTGTATTTTATTTAGTTCCTCCCTGGGAGAGCTTTAGAGCAAACCCCAGGCTAATGAGGGCTCAAGAACAAAGCAAAGCATTGCTAGGTAGGGAGTAACTAAATAAAAATGCATAGAAGAATGCGCTGTAAAGCTATATTAAAACTGCATTGTAAACGGATTTGACTTCACAGAAATCGTGTAATTTTACCAGCATGATTAAAGTGACAGAAGACAATAATCAAAGGCAGCAAATGGAATCACTCGGTGTTTCTAAATGCAAAACTCTATTTAAGGTATAAAACCTGACAGGTTTTCCAGTGAGACTTGCATTAAATGTTCTTTATGTCAAACAAAGCATTATCAAGTGTTTTGAATATTTATTAGTTTTTACCCCTTAATTTAATCAAGCAGTTTATTAGCCTCAAGGTTTAGCCAAGTTGCTTTTCAACTTGAATTGCTGCTCAGACGGTTATTTTGGAAAGTTTGGAATGTTGGTACCACACCAGCGTTACTGTGTTTGCCATGTCAGTGTTGTTTTCAGACTAAGTTAACACTGAAATGCAGAGAAAGTGGGCTGTGTGTTCCGAGGCTAGTGATTCTTTATTATCAAGTCTGCGTGGTGTGTTTACAGTGAATATTAATTACTCTTCCAACTACTACTCAGAAGAACTTAAAAGTGTCTCCCAGGCCTTCCTGCTGCAAGCAGCTCTCTTCTGGTTCATGCATTTTCCCTGGGTTTGGGGGTTTGAAGCCACATGAAGTGTGCTGAGGAGTTGCTGTGAGTGCTTTGGCTGGGTCATGGTGAGCAGCCCCCACAGCATCTCCTCCTGCCTGTCCTGGAGCACAGCAAGGAGCCGGCACCCCCAGCTCTGCCACGCTGGCTGGCACGGGAGCTGCTCCTCCTCTGGTGCCCAAATATTCTCTGCCATGATCTCCCCCCGCCATCAGAGGTGTTTCCCCAGGACATTTATGAGCAGCACTCATAATGTGTCCCCTTCACTGCCAATACCGAACTTCACACAAAATCAGGACACGTTGTACCTCCTTGTTGGAGACTCACGCCCTGCTCAGAGAGCATCAGATTCCATCTTGAAAAGGGGAGGAGCACAAATGCACAGCTTTATATGGATTACAGAGGTCACCTGCAACACCAGAATGACAAGCCCCCTACTCTAATTTATTATTCCTGTTACAAAATTAATGTTCTTTCATCTCATTTTGAGTATTCTCAAGCTGACCTTAGCAAATGGTACAGTTGTCCTCACAGAAGTGAGCAACTTTCTCTCGTAGCCAGGAGTCAGATCTTCACAGCACTAAAAATACAGAAGAAATGTTGAGTCAGGATGACAGTTTGTTGTTTCATGTAATAAAGAATAACAAGTGAAAAATAGGCAGAAGGAGCCATTTCAGCCTGTTCAGGAGTCAACATTAGGTACCAAAAAATAAAGGATGCCTTTGGTACTGAGAGAACAGCATCAGGTTCACGGGAGACACGGTGTCTCAGCTTCTGTTGGGTGTCTCTGCTTGTGGTTGGCACATCTGTCCCAGCCCACTGCACTGACATCCAGACAGCAGCACGGCTGGCCTTGAGTTCACACCTCCCAGCTCCTCCCCAGGAAGGTGCCCCCCTTGCCGTAGGGGACTGCACAATTTAGCCAATGTGAAATCCACCAGGCAAAAAACTTCTCTAGCCAACAATAAACAGAAAATTATTTTGTGAAAGGCAAAAAGCTGCATCTTTGAAAGCTGTGTTTACCTTTCCCATGAGATCTGAGCTTTGGCCAGAAGCTGTGGATGGAGAAGGGCTGTGTGCAGCCCACCTGCCTCTCTGCTGCCCTTTTCAGGTGACCTGGCAGAACTTCCCCACTAGTTCCTACAGCAACCACAAGACATTGAAGGCTCATGGTAGCTTTGAAGGCTTTTTGTGGTACTTTACAGAAAAACCAGAGGCTGTACTATCTCCCCTTTCAGTGTAGCCAAGAGTGCCCTGCTTGTGAGCAGGGACCAATTGCTGGCAGTGGGAATCACCTTTGGAGTGAAGCGGTTTTCCTCAGCCAAAGAGAAGCAGCTCCTTGAGCTCTCCCAGGCAGTGCTCGGCTCTGGGCTGTGCTGCCACGAGGCGCACTGCTCTTAGGAATCTGGGAAGGTAGGGAAATAATCCTGAGAAGAAACGGGAGAGGCATTAGTCCTGCAGGACAAGGAACTGGATACTGTCCCAGATCTGCTGTGGATGCCGCCTGCTGCCCAGCAACGCCGCACTGGCACTGGGGCTGGACCCCCCGTGAGAGAGAGGGTGCAGTACCCCTGTGCAGTGCCCAGCACCCTGGGACAGCAGCCTGAGTCTCAGTGAACCTCCGTGCACTTTGCCCCTGCAGCTACTCCCGTGCCTGGTTCAGGGAGATGTGCCTCTTTTGGATAGGTCCAGGAAGATTCATGCCCGCATCTGCCTTGTCCAAACTAACAGCGTGAAAATGTCTCCTTGCGCTTCCTGTGGCACCTTCCTGGCAAGGTTCCTTTTGGGTTGAATTCTTCTACTTCATATTTCGTATTAAACTTTCGCAAATCATCAGGATAGGATTTTATATCTACAGTGCAAGAGTGGACACACTTATGTCAGTATTACCCAGACACCCTGAGCGTTCAGTGCAGATAGTCCAGAGCTGGGCATCACTTCCAGGCCTGTCCCAGACACACAGTTCTCCAAACAATGCATAAAACGTGAAGGAAAAGACTGTGGACTTGGCGGTGTGTTGAGTCCAAGACCCTGCCCAAGCACAGGCTGTGAGCCACTCATTCTTTGTTCCAGCTTTTGTGAAATCCTCTCCCCTCCCTAACTGGAGCTGCAGATTCCTTGGGGATGCCCAGCCCCTCCGTGCAGAAAGGCCACGTGTCCTGCAAGAGGAGCAGAGCGGGTCAGGCTGTGCTGGTGCCTGGCTGTGCTGCGGGCAGCACGTGGGCTGGGGGTCACACAGGGTGTCCCTTCCCAGCACTGTCACTAGTGGACAGCAGTGGATTTCTCTTGCCTACAGAAGACACATTTTATTCCCTCTGCTTGTCACAGCACAACGAATTCCCTTTATTGCCACTGCCTGACAAGAGGTGCCCAGACTCCCTAAAGCCAAGCGTGGACGTTACCTGTTGGCACGAGCGCACCCCAATTCCCAGTGTCCATTACAGACCCCTTCCTCCAGGTGCACAACCCTTTCCAGCAGATTTGTGCTTGGCCCGAGCGTGGAATAGACATGGGGATGAGAGTCTTATTTTTAGAAACTAACCCAAACCCCTTGGTTTAACCCAGGCGCTTATGACCAGGTCACCTTGTCCCGCGGAGCACGTGATGCTCCAGCTCAGCCCTGATTTCCACACAGCCACCCGAGGTGTTCGTGAAGTGTGGCTGTGTCGTTTGGGAGCAGTAGTGGAGGAGCTGTTTCATTTGAGAGCAGGTTGTCTTCTCACAAAACGATGTGAGAATATAAAATTTATCCTGTTTAATCTAGGGCAAACGACGCCTAGCAGGAGTGACCGAAGAGCTGCATTTGATGGAGTGGGCTGCGAGCTGGCTGTGGGGGAGGCAGGGGTGGTGTGAGCCTGCTTTTGTTTGTTTTGTGGCATTACTGTTTTGGCCCGGGGGTGCAGCCCATTGAACTCCTGTGATTCAGGACACTGTCAGGCTAGTGCAAAGCCCAGGGAAGGCAGTGGGCTTTGCATCCAGGCTCAGGAGCACTGTACTGCTCTCTGCTTCCAAAATAGAAGGACTGATTTTTCTATCACTGTACCATCTCTTCTAGGTTTTACTGTTGAGTTTTCTTAGCATATATTCGTTTGATTGACCTCACAAATAATACCTTATTTTATAGTGGCCATGAAGCCAGATACTCTAAAACTAGTTTTTCAAGACCTACTGAAAACAGCAGACAACTTCAGTAAGCACTGGGTGCTCCTGTCCGCTCCACAGCACTGCGTTTTTCCTTGGCATCGCATGTTTTCCTTTGCTTGAAAAGAGATCCATGGCACCAGCAGATGCCAAGTGAATGTTTGGTAGGCCACTGCACACACCTCTGTAATGAGCATGGTTAGGTGGTGGACCGTGCCAATTCCGTGTCCTGCACGAAGATTTCATAAAATTTGGGGCAGGCGTTGTTTTTTTAATTTAGGCCACTCACCCCTGTAGGTTTAAACTGATCCCCTGCTCAGTAACCAGGGCGATGCACCGGTGGACAGAGAAGAGCAGTGATGGTTCAGCAGGGAGGGGAAGGGTGAGAATACCTTCCGTCAGGGGACAAGGCTTTGGGGCTGATGCTGGTTTCCCTGAGACCAGGCAGTGCAGCCAGTCTCCACACCTCCGTGCCTGGCCTGTTCCCAATTGTTTGTAGCGTGCCTTCTGTAGGATTTCTTCTTTAATCTTCCCGTTGTTTTTCATCTTCAAGCTGTGTCCCGTGAGTGTGTTTGTTGCCCTCATTTCTTCCCACTTGCTCTTATCCCTCTCCCTCTCTGCTCTGGTCTTTTTTTCTCCCTTAGCAGTGTGTGCATTGTCCCAGCCTTAACAGACATCAAAGAGATGTAAAGCATTGGATGTCCCTTTTGTAAGGAGATAACCTTGCCGCTGTCACTGTGAATATTCATACGTCTCCAGGCTGCAGGCAGCCCTGGGGTGAAGGAGCACCTCAGCTAACCGTGGTGGGTCTGTGGTGCCAAATCTGAACAGAGCTAACTGCTTTGGTTCAGTAATACCCTGCAGCAGCAGATTTTACAGGTTAATTCCAAACCACTAGGAAGAGTCGCACCTTTTTGTGCTGCACGTTCATTTGATTCCCCCTCTTCCCCCAGTCCTGGGGCAGCAGCGCACCCGTTATTGTTCACGTAATTTGAGTGCCCATGTCTTGATTGCTCCTTGTCACACCGTTCTTTCCAGTCCAAGCGATTCCAGTCATTTCACTCGTGTGACTTTTTGTTTCACCTCATTGGTGCAGACCTGGCCTGTGTTCCATGTGTTCCAGCACAGTGCACAGAAGTCAGGTGGTAGCTTACCTGTGGGGCAGCATTTGCATCTGGAAAGAGGTGCGAGAGCCAGGCAAGCAAAAAGCAGGTCCTTGCAGGGAGGAGCTGGTGCTGTGCCCGTGTTGCTCCTCATCCCCTAGGGAGGCTGAGGGAGGTGGTGGGGACAGTGTAAGCAGAGTGCGCGACGTGGGGGCTTCTCCTCTTTCTTCTCTGGCTTGGCCTGGTGGGCACTGCTGCCTCCTCGGGGCAGGGGTGCCCTCAAAAGGATGCGTGCTGTACTCTCACATATCTCAGCTGAGGTGGGAAGATCTGTCCGAAATGTGATGAAAGGATGTGCATCCGATGAGGATGTGCAGAAGGCAATCACTGAAGTGGGAATTGGATCACATTGGGAATTTGAATTGCCCAAAGCCCAGGCGGTGAGGTGATGGACAAATGGCAGGGAAGAACAGCTTCTTTTAAGCTGTTGGAGTGCTCAGCTGAGCTCCCAGCCAGCGGGATGGTCACTCCCTCCATATAATTTCCCAGGCTCCAAAGTACGCTTTAAATACATGAATAGTTATGCAGGGAGCAGCTGAGCTGCTGTAGCTGCATTTCAGCCTCAGCAAAGACAGGTGAGAAGTGAAGCTGAACTGACATCTCCATCTCGTAACATGTGCGAGAGGCGACAGCGAAGCCCGAGATCTCTTCTGAGATCAGAAGTATCTGAGGCCAAGAGTGAAGATTAGGGCTCGGAACATCTTCTCCTACCTCAGTAGGCTTTGTTTATTGCAACCAGCTATTTTGATTTCTTAATCCAAGACTAAAGCCTCCTGGCACTGAGCTTGTGGGATAATAAATCAAAAGATAATTCAGTGCAATGGGAACTTCATGGTCAGCTCAAATAGATTGAGCACTAACACCGTGTGGTTTTCTGTGTAGGTGTAAGACGAAGACAGGATACCTGTTGCCTTTGCGCTCTTGCTGACAGTACATAAGCCTAAGTAGGTCAAACAGGAACAATACTCATTTTTAAAAGAGAACTATAAGCATTTCTAGTTTCTCTCTCTCCCTCTCTTTTCTTTTTTTTTTTCTCCCAGGACTTTAATCTTTTATATGAAGAAGCAAAGTATTACCAGCTGCAGCCAATGATTAAGGAACTTGAGCGATGGAAACAAGAGAAAGAACAAAGGAAACATTTCCAGCCTTGTGACTGCTTGGTTGTAAGAGTGACTCCAGATCTGGGGGAAAGAATTGCATTGAGTGGGGAGAAGGCTCTAATAGAAGAGATCTTCCCAGAGACTGGGGACGTCATGTGCAACTCGGTGAACGCCGGCTGGAACCAGGACCCGACCCACGTGATCCGGTTTCCCTTGAACGGATACTGCCGGTTGAACTCGGTGCAGGTAAGGAATGGCCTCTCGGTGCCGGCTCATCTCTTTGCTGGGGTGGGGTTTTATTACGTCGTCTTCAATTATATGCAAATTATTTGCTTCTGCCCAATTACCTTCAGTGCTTATACTGCGAGGAGACATTTTCTGCCTGGTGAGATCACAGTCTTTCAGGTTTTCCTAAGTCTAAGCAGAAAAATAGATTTAGATTGTGTGTATGTTAGTGCCATGCTGGTCTCATAATGGTGTTATACTGATAAATGCTAATTTTTTCATCAATGTATAGCCTTCAGCAGTTTTTTTTTTCCTCCAAAGTGCCTGCAGGAAGAAAGAGAGAGTTCCAAAAACTACAAAAAAAAATCTCCACACCATTTTATAGAAAATGCAACAATGTGTAAATGCATAATTTATGTCTCACTCATAATTAAATGATGGTGCCTGCGGGATGGACTTAAAAAAATTGATCTCTGCACTTTTTTTTTTTTTTCAAAAGGATGTTCTATAAAAATTGCCCAGAGTATTTTAAACAAAATGTATTTCATTTTATACTCAGAGTTTTGACATTAGGTTTAAAATTAAACATATGAAACAAAAGAAGATAACTGGACAGATAGGTGGATGGCAGCAGAAGTAAATAGGTGGCCCGTGTTTAGGCAGCTGCCCGAGGCACAAGCAGTGCCATTTCACAGGGATCATCCCACCCGTGGGGTGGCTGTCCTGGGGCTGTGCACAGGAACGGGGGTGATGGTGCCATTAACTTGTGCCTTAATTAACAAGGGCAAGACAGAGCTCTTCCTTTGTGTGTGCCTTCGGAACGGGCTGCGAAGGGAAACCAACCTACGGGGCATTATTTCCAAAGGTGCCACCCCCTGCAGGTGGGCCGTGGCTGCAGGTGTGAACTGGGCTGTGGGCAATGCCTTGGTGGTCTTCCCGAAGTGCCCTGGGGGCAAAGAACCCGCAGGAGAGCTGGCCCCTGGCCCGGGCTGGCCACGGCGGAGGGGCAGGGAGGTGCTGCTTACCTTGTGGGCATTACACCTCAGGCTCAGGGGCCCTCCATCTCCCAGGCTGCCAGGTGACAACACTGCCAAGAGACCTGAATATGTAAAGATGGAAGGAATGGTTTCCACAACCTGAATGTGATGGTGACACCCCCCTCCTTGGGGCAGCATCCCCTGGGGCACCGTGCACTGACGGACCCTGCTGTCTGAAACCATCCTGAGCCCGGCTGCTTTGGATGAGCTTTGGTTCGAGTCTCCCAAGCGGTGTTTTTGGTGGAACTTCAACAGCCTGTGGTTAATTTTGCACAGTCCTCAGCAATTTCACGTTTGGCGAGGGCTGGAGCGGGCTGCCCCAGAAGCAGCAGGCTGGGGGTGGTGAGAGGCGGCCCCGTTTGCTGGCAGTGGAAGAGGGACGAGTTCTGCCCATCCCCGTGCTGGGGGGAGAAGGGAGCAGCTGCAGCTTAGCCCAGGTGGGTGGAGAGACCAGAGCATTTGTGCCTGAGCCACACTGCCCGTGTGATCCAGTTGGGTGCACACAAGGAATTAGAGGGACTGAAACAATAAGGGGTCCCCGCGAGCCACGGACCAGCTCAGCACTGCCAGCAGCCTGGCAAAGCTGGATACCCACGTGGCTTTACACGGCCCTCTTTGAGCCACAGCAGTGCAACCAGTAGGATATGTGTGCTGGTAGTCAAAGGTGAACACTAATTACTGTTATTATTTGAATGTGTTTTGAATTCAGTCAAAACTCAGGCAGAATCAAAGAGCCTCTTCGCCAGGTCGTGCTGTAGAAAAAGTTTCTGTCAAAGAGTCTACAGTATAAGTAATACTATTAAATTACATCATTTTACTAAATTACATCGTTTTACTGTATAATTAATAGAAAGTGTTTTCAAACACTTTCTGGAAAATGATGCATTTCTGAGACCAAAGTCTGATGAAATCAGCAGCTAATTATCATTGGCTCTGATGAGCTCTGGTCAGCGCACAGGCACTGCTCTTCCCCTTCCCAGGACTTTTTGGGCAAAACAGTATTAAATCAGAAGTTGGAAATACAGTGAAGGAAATGCACAGACTTAAGGGAGATGGGCACTGGTTGGAAGAGCAGAATGGCTTCCAAAGAATCCCCCAAAACCACACAGGAAGCCTGTCTGCTGTTTGCTGAGATATGTCCCTTCTGTCTCCCTATGCCCTGCTGAATGCATTTGGTAGCACAATTGCAGTATTTATATTTTTTTTTTAATATTTGAAAAATATATTCACTAAATGCTTTGTATGAAAAACTGTGGATATAAAACAAAGAACTGTCAACATTGAATAGGTAGGGGTAGGCAAAAAAATACAGTAACTCTTAATTTTGCACCCATTTGTAATTATACAGAGGTATAGAGGTTTCTTCAACTCCTTGCAAGAGGTTGTGGTGCAAATCATGAGTTTAACTTAGAGAAAATTCTACTCATGTATGTTGAACATTGAGCCTTCATCATTAAGAACGTATCCGTTAGTATTCTGCAAAATTTAAATGAAATGCAGTAAGTGAAAGGATCATGTTTCCATTTGGAAAACCTTCCAACAAAATCAGATGCGCTCGGAATACTGGGAGATTATTAAATCCTAGCACAGATCTCTCTGTGTAATACAATGTGTGTGTCCCATACACGGGAGAGTCACAGCTGAGATTTACTTCTTGGCATATTCTCTTTGGGGATTTTCAGGAGAGGAGCTCTGATTTCATTCAGAGATGGTTACTCTTCCCCCCCCGTCCGTATCTTACTTTCAGAAGAAGTCATGTGCGTGGAGTCAAATTCTCCAAGTGGAATTCAAACCTGTCCACGTTCAGAATGTCCATGTTCAGAATGTCCATGTTCAGAGCTCTTGTGCCAGTGTGTACAAACCAGTGCTCTGCACGCAGGGAAGCACTGCAGGAGCCTTTCCCTTGGACCTGAGCGCAGCCTCCTCCACGTGACATTAAAACTGCAATATTTAGCCATTCTGCACTGTTCACAGCGCTTGGCCTGTTTGGTTTGTTGCTGAGAGATGTGACGATGCCAAGGTTTCTCCCACTGGGTTGCAGCCTGCTCGGAGGTGTGAGCTGTGCCTGCCCCGTGTGTTTGCAGAGGCAAGAAGAACCCCGTGGTAACAGGCAGCCTGCCCCAGCTTTGGTTTGAGGCGAGCCAAGGGCACCCCCGTGCTCGTTTTGCCTTGGGAGCAAATTGATTTTAAGAAGTTTTTAAGCAAGGATTTTGAAGTGCCGTCTCTCTCGGAAAGCTCACCTGTCAATCCTCTGCTCCGCTATCCAGTTCAGTGGGAGAAGCCTCCTTTTCTGTGGCTGGGTTGTGTCTCCTCTTCCTCTTGCCGGGGCTGGGAGCGCTGACACGTAACACAGTCCAAATGCACAGCAGCCTGTGGAACAGCAGCCTGCCGATGTCTTATTCCTCCTCCTGCCTCACGCTGCTCCTGCCCTTCTCTCTGAGGAGGGACAAGTGTTAGTGTCTGCTCCCCGTTTCTGTCCTACAGGCCTCATGCAGCCTGGACAAATAAGGGAGATGAAAGCTTTCTTTCTCTGCCTTTTAAATGTATTTTGATAACCCGCTCTCCTGCCCCTTCTTTTCATCTCTCCCGCTTCATTATTCTTCCGTGCTCTGGTGTGCTTTTTTGATCTTTTCAGTTCTACAACTTTTTTACTGTGTGGAGTACGTAAAAATCAGGGCAAAAGTCAGGGAGATTTGGCAGATGTGGCTTTCTGAGAACGTTAAGTCCCCGTGTCCCAAGGCCAGGCAGAGCTCCTCAGGCGAGCTGATTTCCAGCGCGGAGCTGTGCTGGAGCAGCCCCTTCCCTTCGCCCATCCTTTGCAGCCAGGGGAGCAGAATTAAAATGTTTGAGTTACCACTGAAACCCAGACCCTGGATTAAGTGCAGATGGGTAACAGAGGCGGCCTCTAAGGAGGGATCGAAGGGATTAAACCAGCAAATGCTGCTGCCGTGGCTTGCGCTGCACCACGACACTGCCTTGGACGCAGCTGTCCTCCTGAAATGGTGTTTCTGGCAGAAACGAAGCCGACATTCGGGCAAAAGAAACGGTGCGCTGAGAAACGCGCTGGGTCTGCGTGTGAGGGCGAGGGCAGGGTCTGCTGTGCACATCTCCAGAGTCAGTGCAGGGTGCTGATGTGCTTGTGGGGCTGTAGAGCTGAGGAGGAGATGGAGTCCTGTCTATAAGCTAAGCCCACGAGAGTGGGCTGAGCGTGGGTGCATTGCTTAGACCTTGCCTGGGCTGAGAGAACAAGCGGCTCGGTCCCCGTTGTCACTGGGGATGCTGGTGTGGCCGAGCCCGTGAGGTCCAGCAGACCATCGGTTCACCTCTCATGCGCTGCAGCAGTGGAGGCAGCACCTTGGTGAGGCTCTCAGAGAAGCTGCTCCCCCGGGCAGTGTTTATCAGCAGGGAAAGCCACGGGAACCTCTTTTCCTGGCTGCTGCCCCGGTCTTGGAGGCACCACGGCCTCTCCTCTGGTGGGTCCGCGTTGCAGATCCGCCGAAGGTGGGTCTGGCATCAGCTCTCCCCTAACCCTGGGAAGGGCCTGTGCGTCCTGCTCTGCTGGGAAGCCGTGTATCAACACGCTCACGCGTGTGACAACACGGCCCCGCTCACACTGCCAAGATCAGCATGTCCCGGGGTAATGTGCTGTGTGACAGTCGCAGAAATTAAAGTTGCCTCTGGCTTCCTTAAACTCATGCATCTAAATTGCACCAACTTTTCTTTAGGAGGAGAAAGAGAAAATACATATTTGGGCAATACGGATTAACCTCTTTCTTGGGCCAGAACGTTTCCCTGTTGTCCACGTCTTGGCTCCGCGTCCCGTCCGTCCTGCCATGCTTTGCTCAGAGCAGCCCTCCCTCCCAGCGAGGGAAAACAGCTGCCATTGCCACGAAGACCTGGTGGATGTGTCACTCAGACTCCTGATACATTCTCATCTGCCAAGGAAGAGCTTTTCAGCCCCTCTCTGTAAGATTGTTCATATTACTAATGAATAATGGGCACTTTTTATTGCAACAGTAATAAAGATACAGTAAGAGAGAGCATCGATATCACCACAGTCCAGTATTTTACTATGTAATGTACTAAGCTGCTCTGCAGAGTGCTTATTTCTTTGATTAATTTTTGTTTTCTACAGAGGTTTGCTGAGAGCGAGACTTTAATCACAGTATAGTCATTTAACAATAAGTTACAGAATTATAGCTGAATAATATTCATTCACAACGAGGACTCCAAAGACTAAATCCATCATTTGGATCTGGCGCTTCCAAATGCTTTTATCACTAAAATTTGCTAAATATTAATCTGTTTTTTTTTTTCCCCCCCACATTGCAGGTGCTCGAAAGATTATTTCAGAAGGGATTTAACGTGGCAGCTTCCTGTGGTGGTGGGGTGGATTCCTCTCAGTTCAGTGAATACGTGCTGTGTCGCGAAGACAGACGACCACAACCCACCCCGACGATCAGAATAAAACAGGAGCCCCTGGACTAGACCCTCCCCGTACCCCCTTTGTAACCGTAGAAGTGTTTAATAGTCCCTTATGTGAAACACTAAGGATTTGCAAAACAGTATTAGCAAACAGATTTTGACTTTATGTTGCCAATTAGTGGTATTCCGAAACTACCTGTCACGTAGCCAGCCATGAAATGCATTTGAGAAGCCAGTTGTCCGTTCTCCACGGTGACGTTCCGGGGCGCTCCCAGCACAGCAGGTCCCTGGGATGTACTTTGGGCTCAGCAGCGCTGGTGGGAAACGGGCACAGCTTCCTGACCCCCTGACCCTGGACTGGACTCGTGCAGAAAGGCCAGCGGAGGCGGCTGGATGGATGGGCAGGAGCGGCGGTTCCGGCAGCCTCCCCAAGGACACCCCGGTGCCGTGGCACGTGCAGGTGACGTCTGAGAGAGGAAGACGGAGCGCCAAAAACTGCACTGAGACTCTCCCCTGGCTGCCACGGCCCCTCCACAGCAGAGGTGCTTTACACCCCCCGGCCCCACGGAGCCCCTCTGCGACGGTACTCGCCCCCACTAGCAAATGGCTTATTTTTATACTACGTTTCCAACTGAAGTCTCTCTCTGTGGACAGGATCCAGAAGCAGAAAAGGACCCATTTATAGCCAACTGGTGCTCAGTACTAAAAACCCCACACAAACCGAACAGAAAATTAGCCCAGGCCGATTATGGCAATGTTTGCAACAGTAGGGAGCTGGAAGCACAACGTGAAATGCCATCCACCATCACACGAGGGTCACACACCCGACGCGGAGCTGTAGCTCTCCTAAAGCCGGTCTTGTTTTCACACAGAAACTGTTTTAAGTTTTGCATCGTCAAAGAAATGCGGTTCTGCCAAGCAAGCTCTGCCACCCCCTGTTAATTATTTACTAATCATGTTAGAAGCCCACATTTAAAAGGAGGAAAGTTTAAGAATTTTGAATGAGCCTACTCTTTATGGGTCTGGAATTCTTGCAAAGAGCTGTTAAAACCCTGTACCGGCGTTGCTGGGTGAAAGCAGGCCACCTTTGGTTGAAATTGTTTTATTATTTTAAATTATTATTAAAATATTCATTCTGTAGCCGCCCTCTATCCGTGTAACCTTCTCTTGAACAAAGTCAGGGGTCTGCAGGAGGGTCCTGCTACCGCCAGGAATCAGCAGCGACTCACAGGGCTTCCTGACTCAGGAGTCAGCACCGAGTGTGCAGGTGCGAGGTTATAAATAGCAGCCTGCTAAATCCTCTTCGTTGCTCTTTAGCATGATTGGGTCCTCAATAACTAATTCATGCGTTAATCACGATTTGGTTTCTCCCACGTTAATGTATAGACTACTGTTGTAGATGCTGAATTCTAATGAAACTCTTTTTAGATGCATAAACACGGCCATAAAGAACAAGGGACAGAGTATTATAAAGTGGTCAGCAGTTCTTTAATGCAAATTTGTTACAATCACGCAAAATCTAAAAAAGTCACATTTCAGACCAATATTTTGAAAAGCGATGAGCTGTGCTGACTATCCAAGGAACAATCTAGGCAGGGGTGTCATTTTTGGAAAAGGACTGGATACCTGTCCATGGAAAATCAGACCTCTGCAGGTTTTCTCACCTTGGTCACCCCACTCCGAAATCTCTAATGGCAATCCTGGCTGGTCGGCCTGCTACCTTAGCAGAACACTTGAGCAAATCTGTCTACTTTAAGAGTTGTAAAGTTATTTTATTTTGTGGTTTTATACTTGTACGACATTCTAAAGTCGCTAGGCATCGCCGTATTTGACTATATGGCACAACATTCACCTTTGTATGTAAGATATCTGTAGAATTGTATATTATACATTTAATATTGTAAAGAACTTAACGTATAATTGTCATGTATTTGTGTATGCACATTTCTTATACAGTACTTCATGCCAGAAACATTTCTGTAAAGTAAACGAACAAAACCGAGCACGTAGGGTGGCACACTCACTGTATCTCCCGTGTTGTTTGAAAGAGGTGAGGATTTTTGACTGCGTCTTCTCCAGCCTTTTGCTCCGTTCAGCTTGATGTAGCCATGTCTTACAAAAAGGAAGAAAAAAAAAAGCCTTTTATTTATTACTTTCATACATCGAGTTACCTTTAAGTCCAAAGCATCCTCAAAGAATTCAGGTTCTTGGGTTTTTTGTCCCGTACCCACCTTGCCCCGCCCGGGGTGAGCGGCGCTGGCAGCGGCTCTGGCAGCGCGTCCCCTCTGGTTCTTACCTCAGCCCGGGGGGGACAGGTGACCCCTCCTGGGGACGTTTGGTCACAGGGGTCCCATCCTGCCCCTGGCGCTCAGGCCAGCTCTGTGCCCGCAGGGCACGAAGCGGGGTGATGCTCCCAGAGCCGTGCAGGGCATTGCGAGTACTTGTGGTTGGGTTTCCCTCAGTTTGGTGTCTACTGTGTTCTCTTTATGGCCCCAATAAAGCGGCTCCAGCGGTTGGCGCTGGGGTGGCACCGGAGAGGGTTCCAGGCTGCGCCAGCCGAGTTCAGTGGGAACTTGGGATGGAAGGTTTGAACCGTGACCTCACGGCGTTGACTGCAAACTAGCACTAAGGCAAGGAAGACATGTGGAAACAATCACTTTCTTAGAAGAAATATGCCTTTAAAAAAAAAAAAAAGTTAAGCTAGGACACGTTCTTTTAGTTAGTAACTTCAGGTCACTTATTTAAAGGTTATTACGGTTTCGTTTATATCTTTTTTTACTTATTTCCCTATATTTTTAGGCAGCGATGTCAACAAAAACCAATGTGAATTTTTACTTCTGGCCTTAAACCATAGCAACGTAACTTAATGAAGAACATCACTCAGCTGCGCTAAGGGAGGCTTTAAACCACCCCAGACGCTGCAGTGAGGCCGGGCTGTGCAGCCAGATGGCTCTGCTGGGGACACCAGGAGCGCAGCCTGGTTTGTCCCGATCCCACGGAACCAAACCGCTCCGCTCCCGTGTCCGTCCCGGGGAAAGGGAACGTTCTGTTGTGCTCATTGGACTCGTGGCTCCCGAGGAAGCAGCTGCTGAGTGCACCCGTTCTCTGGACTGAGGGCGTCGGGGTTTGCTGACAAGTTCATTGGATGTCTCACAGAGGGTAAGAATGGGCACAACAAAACATCGAAGCATTCGGGTTTCATATTTCTTTGTGGGTATTCTGTTAATATTTTAATGCAAAATGTTTCTGACCAGTGCTTAAGAACTACAAGACAATGTGAAATTCATGTTTGATAAATTAATACTGTATGTCACTCGATGTGTTACTTTAGTAAATTGTTTTATTTCTTTACAAAATAAGTACAAATAAGGGAGTATGTTTTCACACAAATTGGGGGTATTTACGAGTATGTACAGAAATCATCAAAATAACGTAACTCTAATAAACACAAGGCCTTTATAAACAATATGTACAAATTATCAATACATTTAAAACATAACTTTACACTTCCTGGCCTTAAATACCTTATGAATAATCTTTTGGCTAAATAGCAGCAGTATAAATTTTCTTCTGCTTTTCATAAACCTTAAAAAATAATTAAAACCTTTGTTTTTAAAACTATTGGACAAATAGTTCTATTTGTGCTTTCGCTATGGTTTCCCATCGGAAAAAAAAAAAAAAGTATTGCCTCAAAAAAGTGGCAAGCATAACATAGTAAAAATGGAAAAGATAAATAAGCAGTTGTCTCCCTTCTGCGGTGACTGGTAACACTGTTAGTCTCAAACGCAACCCGTGCCCACCTGGCTGCTCCTGATCCTCCGCGATCCCCGTTTTCAAAGACGTGCCGACGTCGCCGGGCTTTGCTGTGGGCCCACGATTCCACCCAGCAAAGCATTTAAAACGCACTCCCCCCACCTCTGGGGTACTTCCAGCTGCTCCTTCCATTGGTGCCCGCTCACGGTCCTGCCCACACCGGAGCCCTCGGCTCCCACCGTCCCAGGCACCGGGATTCTCACCAGCCCCGGAGCGGAACCGGCCCCCAAAAACTTTTACAGCGACTTTAAAAATCCACATAGAACACTCTAAAATCTTTACTGAACAATACTCTCTTTTAAAACCACCGTTAAACCACGCTCTTTGCAATAAATAAATTAACATCTTTTAGAAAATAAAACCCCAGCTTTGAGTCGTGTCGCTAACCGGCTGCTACAAATGCGCAAAAGGTCGGAGAGATCCAGAAAACAACTGGACGCTCGTCAAGGTAACTCGGCTGAGACCCGAGCACACGGATTTCACACACTTAGGATTTGGTTCAGCAAATGGCTCAGGGAACGAGCTGTGCAGTAAAAGCAGAAATCCTAAAGACACAGAATTCGTGAGAGCGTGCCGGTCTCCTGGCTGTGCGAGAAATTGCCAGTGTAAGTAAGCTAAAGGGACACCAGGTATCGCCGTGGGTAGCGAGGCAGTGCCAGCAAACTAAAAAGAAAACGAGGCCAGCACTGTAAGAACACGCAGGAGCCCCCCATGGCTGGGTCCCCTCCCGTGAGCTGGCCCAGTCCGTGGGTCAGCTGAGCCAGGCGCATTCGTGCAACTTCAGCACAGCTACTCGAGCCTTGCCTGAAACGGCCAAATGGAGCAAGACTTGGGCGTCGTTCTAACGTTTTTGGAACCTTTTGCACGTTTTTAGTTTTGGTGGGTTTTATATTTTTTTTTTCCTTACATAAAGGGAATTTATTGCATGTGTCTGACAATTTTACGAAACAAAATTACTGGAACGTTGACTTCTGAAAAAAATAGAAGGCACATTAAAATGACAGCTTCCAATGCGAGTTGAGCTTCTGTACGGAGCGATCGGTACGAGCGTTGGCTTTACTTAAGCAGAGCTCGGTAGAGCAGGAGGGAACGGCTCATTTCTCGCTCCTGTTCCATGAAGAAGATGAAGTCCCTGAGGTTTACACGTGTGATTTTCTGCCGGGGGTACTGCCGGGGGGACGCCGTGCCCAGGCCAGCCTGGCTCCCGCCGCACACGCCGAGCCCCTGCAAAGCAAACGCGAGCTGTGAGTCCCGCAGCAGCCAGGAGGCAACTCGTGCCCTCGTGCCCGCAGCCACCAGCTGCTGGATCCTTTAAACATCCTCAGTGCCTTAGAATGAGCCTCGTTCTCGGGGCGTTACCTGAGATTTTTAGGGTTCGTTTTCCTGTTCGGAGTCCCACCAAGCTAACCCCAGTAAAGAACTCCAGTGCAAACGCGTGAGGTGAGACCTTGCCCACTCACAGCTTGGGACAAACGTGTCTGGTTCTGCCAGTCATGTTCACTGTGAGTAAACTGGACCAGTTTAAATTCAGGAGCCTTTGAAGGACAGAACTCGTCGCAGCAGACGAAGCCATGGGTGCACCATCCTACTGGACTGGAACCAGGGGAGGGGCATACTGGGCTGCTGCCACTCTGCAGGTGCAGGTCCCACAGGGACCCCAGTCCTCTCCTCTGGGTCTGCTGAAGGGCTCAGCCTGGGGAGGTTCTCAACTTGAGCAGACAACCACAAAATTAAATCCAAAAATCACAAGGACATTGTGCAGTGATAAAGACAAACATCAGTATACTTGTTTCTACAGCTATGTTAAATAATTACGGGGTTTGGGGCTTTTTTAAATGGGTTCATAGGTACTGAATTACTCTCATCCTGGCTTTGTACACTGAGAGAAAATTCCCAAACTGGGCCCTGAGGACGCTGAACATTTAGAAAGGGAAAAGATGGAATTACAGCCTCTGCAGCCTCATGGAATTTAAACTGAAACCTGATGCACACACAGAGTCCTTTTTTCATCCATGGGATTCCATTGTTTTTATTAATTCCAATTGGTTTGTAGCAAAATAAACGGTTCTAACTTAGAAAAATAGCGTTTAATCCCTAAAAAGATTTACGCTGTTTTTCAAACCTCTAAGACATCTGGTAAAATTTTCAGTACTTTTAATATCCCGAATTTACTTCCCTACCTTTCTCTCCCCAGGAAATACTTATTCTAGGATCTTGACTCCAGCCATTAAGAACGCAGTTAAGGGCAGTTTTACTACTGAGAGGTTGTAGGGGAGACACAGACGGTCCATTGAGAGTGGACTGTGCACCACAGCCAGTCAGGCTCCTCGCAGAACTGCACCACTCAGGTCATTTCTCCCACACCTGCTCATTGAATGGCAGCAGCGGGGCAACCACAAACACAAAAGGCTTCACGGAGGGCAGCGAATGTGGCTCAGCTTGCAGGGAACACAGGGACAAGCCCATCACCTTTGAGCACCACGAGCTGAGGGGTTCCGTCCTCCAGTGGGGAGCAGTTTGTGTTAATTAACTTGGTCGAGCAGCAAACCTCTGCTCGAGGACAGCACGTGCTGCAACTGCAGGGCTGCTCATCCCTGCTGGAGCCAGACACGTGCCCAGTGCATAATCCTGGACTTAGTGGTGCTCCCAGTCCAGCCTTTGCACCAGAACACTTCCCCTCCCTGAAACAGGATCATTTAAACTCTTCCTCTCCACCTTCCACAGCATTGTACCTGAGCCTGCCTCTCAGCTGCACTCTGACCACACACCCGCACCTGTGCCCACTATTTCTAGCCCTGGGAAACCATTGTGTATATATTTATTTTAAATCAAGGTGACTCAAAGGTATTTTTCCCCTCTTCTCTGCCCTGCCCACAGCCCTACTTCTTTCAGGTTCATCCTGACTGCAGGACCAGGACCTGTAAGAGCTGTGGCCACCTTAAATTCATCAGAAACCACTGTCCACAGCATTCTGCTCTAGAAGCATCCCACACACACTTACCAAATTGTAATAGAAAAGCTAATAATATTTAGATTTTTCCTCATATGGAACTATTTCTTGAGTCAGCTGAGTTACATTTACAGCAAGTAACTGCCCTCTGGAGAGAGTAGCTGGAATGAGGAGGTGCCAAGTCACGTCACTGCTTTTATCACTCGAGATGCTGAGCTGCTACTTGGGAAGAACACAACCAAACACGACCCCAAGCTGTGCACGTTCGTAACCACACTCGTCAGCCCATCAGCTACCTGATCCTGTTCTGGAGTTGTTTTACAAGGTGGGAAAAATAAAAAAAAAGTTTTTTAGAAATACAGAAGCACACCTGCGAACTGACAGAGCAGTAATTTGTATCTATCAATATGATCACTAAATTAAAGATCAGTTTGTTTGGTACAGCATTGTACTCAAAATTATTCTGCGGGTGCTACATAAAAGAAAAGTAAGACTATTAAATGTCACATTTAATTAGGTACATGAATTCAAGTACAGTTAAAAATAATCATTAAGAATGGTGGAATGGAAGTAATTCAGAATTTTCTCAAGAAAAGTCACATTTTTTATCAGCATGAGAGACTTTCCATTAACCCAGACAAACCCTGTGTTGTCTGTATCTATGGCAACTAATCAGAGTTACACAGATAAAAGCGCTAATAAAAGAATAAATGGTTGTAGAATGTTTACAGCCCCTGTTTCCTGGCCAAATCACACCCACCCAAATACACATCGACACCAGATTTTGTACCAGTGAACTCCTGGTTATCATTTTAGGAAAACTCAAAGATGTTCCAGGCCAGAAGAAGACCCATCTCATTTATATATGAACTCTGTGCCCCTTCATTTTGAGACTGCTCACGTTCCCATCCCCTTCCACCCTGGCCTCTCCTCCCCCCACTGCCTCTTCTCCCTCGCTCCCCCGGTCCTTCCCCGTGCCACACCAAGGTGACCCGGTGACCGCCTTGGCACCTGCAAACCCCACAGCACGGCAAGGACAACAGCAGAGCGCACGCCAACCACCCTGTGCTCCCCCTGCTCCTCCGGGGGGCTTTCCTGAGACCCCCCAACTCCTGCTCCCAGCTGAAGGGAAAACCCGGGCACGGAGAATCAAAGGCAGGGTCTGCAAACCCGCCGTGGTGCCGTGCCCTCCGTTCACCCGCGAGCCAGGACCCTCCGAAACGGAGCCCGTCCGCTCTAGTGGGCTTTGTTGCCCCTCAGCTCCGTGCAGCTGGTGGGAAGAGAGCTCACGGTGTCTTGAAGGACAGTGCTGGACTGTCAAGCTGAGCTCCGCTGTTGGAAGGTACCACCTCGCTTGCAATTATGGCTTCAGGAGAAGCTGGGTGATCACTGGTTCGGTGTGAACGTTTTGGAGCAACTCTGGATTTCTGTCAGACGTGACACAAGATTTGGGACGCCCTTCTCAGCCTTGTTTCCGAGCTTCTCCTCTGAGAAAACTCACGATACGAACAGTTCAGAGCAAAATACCAAAATATCCACTAGGTAAATAAACAACAATCTGGCGCGGAGAAGCCAACGAAGGCTCCTTTCCGACGGCTGTGCCACAGCTCTCTGGTAGTCCTGACCACGGCGAATGTGGCTCCTCTGCACAGTGTCCATCACCTCCTACCTCTCCAGAAACACTCAGTCTGCTGCCCTGCGCCGACCACAAACCCCCCCTGCCTCCCAAACCTTCACCCATCTCAAAACCGTCCGGGAACTCCTCCACGGCTGGCTCTTCTCCCACCCTCAGGTGCGGGTGGGTGCTCGTGCTGACCCTGCAGGCTCGGGGGCTCCTCAGCCACCCAGGGGTGGCCCCAAGCCACAGGTACCCCCAGAGCTCCGAGAGCAGCCTGTTCTCACTGCAGAGCTCAGCACGTCCCTCTTCCCTGTACCCAAGCCAGCAGCTCACAGGGACGCCCTAGGGACTTAAAATCTCAAGCTCCTTCCACCTCTGTCCCCCTCGTGCTGGGCCCCACCACCCGATCTCACCCGTATTTCCCCAAAAGCTTGAAAGGCTCCTGGGGACGAGGACTCAGACAGACACACCTCTTCCGAAATGTTCACGGGCAAACTCCCCCACTGCTCAGAAAGAAGTGTCTCTGTGCATTAAATCGCAACCATTACAGCAGCAGGTGGATGGAAATGAAACCAGGTAACTCCCCAAAGTGTTCCCAACTCGAGATAGAAGTGCTTTCCCCTAAGAAAGCACATGTGATACAGAATCTACATTTATTTTATACAAATTTCTACTGGTGAACAATTAAACCGGTTTTTTCCCCCCCGCAAACCTGTGCCCCTTCAGCTTTGAATTACAGCACCATGGAAATACAGCACAATATTCTTGTCAGGCAACAGAAAGTTAAGGGCAACTAGAAGATTGCATTTAATATTTTATCCAGCCTTCCTTCCCCAGAAAACAATTCAGTCCTGACATCTCTGCTTTGAACAGAGTCTTGATCTGCGGCTATTGCTTCTCGGAGAGCCGGAGACGAGGCAATGATGATAAAAGATCCGCCGGGTTCCTTCCCAGGCTGCGCATCCTCGTGGCAGAGCTGCCCTCCGAGCCGCTCGGAGAGAGGGAATCACACAGCAGCAGTTCAAAGCCCAGCTATCCAGGGAGCAAAATACTCCAGGAATTCTGCCTCTGCCGGCTCCACGCACTGCACAGGAGTGGGAAGATAAGGTACCTATTACTCTGCTCTTACGAATGAGAGGCCTTGAATCACAAGAAACAGTCTGGAGATATTCTGCAGCAATTATGTTTACTTGCCTAAAATGCTATTAGATCTTTGGCTGAGAGGCGCATGAAAAACAGGTATGATACTATGTATGATTAGCTGTCCCACGTAAATCAGGGTTTAATTCAACACCTACCGAGGCTAATAGTAATGATTTCACTGAAACAGCCTTAAATTAGGATGCCCCTAAAGTACAGGAAAGTAATAACTGTTTGCCAGCACCTCAAAGATTAACAATACTATATGAAATGTAATTACATCCATAAAAATACTGTGCGTCTCCTTCACATGCACAGCATGGTGGTTTGCCAGTGTCTTTGGAAAGATTCATCACCAAAAGGTATCATTTAGGCCTTCAGATCAGCGGCACTTGCAGGGAGGATTAGATCCCATTCTCTCCTCGGAAGCTGGTTATTTTCATTTGCCAACATTTTTTACCCTGTACTATTTTAGTGCAACTGCTCCTACAGACTCTGTTTTGGCACACGTTCACTTGCTACACCCTCCTGGATGCAAATGCATCTCCTTTCCCCTGGGCACATAAACACACACCTCACCCTGCAGACAAACATCAGAAAAACTGATTTGCACAAGTACTTACAAGTCCTTCAAATACCAACACAATTGCAACATTTCAAAGACAGCATGCAGTAATTTTTAAATTAAGAAATAATAAGGGGAAGGTAAATCATACTAAGTCATGGATACAGTGAAAAGTTTTCCTTCAGATGTGATCACTTCAGTTTATAATTACCTGATGTTATTCGAACCCAAAGAATTGGGCTGCCATTACAAGCAGAGTGCTTTATATGTACCTGCTCTCTGCCTTTATTACACGAAGCCAAATCACATATGCAAGCACTATTCTAATAAAAAACCTGCTTTGTGAAGCACCATCACACTGAAATCTTCCAGTTGAGGGAACTGGGCATTTATTCCAACCTGACCACTTATTCCTCCCTCTGAGACAGCATTTCCCCCCAGGCTGAATGAAAGCAGGGGCAAAAAGCAGGCTATGAGGCATTCCAGGGAGAAACTCTTTGGGAAGAAGAGAAACCTGCCACGGTGGAAATAAATAACGAGACGGAATGTAAGGCAGCTATGGGCTGTGCCATCTACCTGCTCAAGAGAGATGGGCGCTCAGTCCTCAGCAGGTCACTCTCAGGTAGGAACCAGACTGCAGCTGATTTCCCCTTCGCAGTCAGTGTATCCCTGCAGTGCCCGGGCAGTCCCTGCGTTGACGTGAGCAAGAAAAACTCGAGTTTCTCCTGCCCAGAGACCTTTAACCTCTCCCAGATCTTTTGGTGTCCCTCACTCCCACTTGGTATCTGATAAAAACACGTTGCTTTGCATCCTCCGACTTCTTGCAACACACTCATGACTCGCCGGTGCTGCAAGTTCTGGGTCTCTCCGTTCCCTTTGTTCATGGACCTGCTCTTCGCTGCAGCTCCACGTCCTGCCAGCAGCTGTACCCACAAACATCTCAAACCTATCACAACCCACTGCCTTACTTGGACTTAAAAGCCATGACAATCTCACCCGATTAAGAATCCTCAAGTTTGGGCTGCGTTCTTGCCGTGGTAATTACAAGTGAAATATTCTATTTATCCTGTTTCCATCGTGCGCGTATATTTTCATTTTGCTTGGAATGCTTCTCCTCCCATGCCTTCCAAATGTTTAATCAAGTGCTGTTCCCTTTGAAATACTAATCCTGCCAAATTTTTTTATTGTTATTTTTCAAGCATTGTGGTGCTTTCCCCTTCTCATCTTTCAATATTAGCATAGGGGTTTTTCTTTTCTTGTTTTGTTTTGTGTTGTTTTGTTGAGGGTTTTTTTAAGGACTTGCCTTTCTTACTCCAGCCTAGTCATCCCTACAATTCCCTCTCATGGGGAGTCAAGAAATGTCAGACCAGCTTTGGGAGAAGCCCGACAGCCCAGCTTGCAGGATTCACGTTTTCCTTGAGACATACTTGATTCCCATCAGAATTTTCTCTAATATCCTTGGATATTTGTTTGAAACTTCCAGTTTTACACAGTGGGTGGCCCTGTCTTTTCTAACCTGTATGACTGTGGCTTTCATGAAATCAGAAACTGAAAAGAATGAAAATATTCTTGACACTCATCAATCTCTAGGCACACATAACTGTCAAATTTAATTGTTTAAATAGCTAATTAAAAGACACGTAGTTGCTACCCAGTAAAGGCTGCTTTTTGGTGTGTCTCTTAGCAGAACAACTGCAGGGGACGAGATCCACTGAGAGCTGCCTGGGTGAAGAAGTCAGGGCTGACAGGGGCTGTACCTCACCTGTGCCAGGTGAGACAGGGGTACCAGCTGCTCCATACACTGCCCGTCCTCCCGAGGGACGCCCAAGAGCAGGAGACACAGGGACAAGCGGCCAAATCTTACGCACAAAATCACTTCCTCAGCTCTTGAGAGCATGAATTGCCCTCATTCATCTCATCTGACTTTCGGTTCTTAAGCCTAATGATGATGTATAACGGCCAGACTTTATAATAATCGTGTTTGGAACGCTGGCCCATCTTGCTCACTCCCAGTGCCAGTCAAGTGACTCTGCACTGCTCCCCACACGCAGGGCAAGGACACCCACGGATCTGCCGGCTCGGGAGGACTTTATTCCCGGCCAAAATCCGCTGGTGGATTAATCACTCTCCAGGAACAGTGATAGAAACACTGCCCTGTCATGACCACAGGCTCCTCTGAGGGCTGAGGGTGGTCCAGGGCCCTCCCCTGCACACCCAGAGCATGAAACAAGGCAAAACAAAGCAGGCAATGTGGTTCTCTCTGCATTGAGTGGCAATAAAACGAAGCCCTGAACGCTAATACCTCCAGCTTGCAGGAGAAACCATTGTCAGAACACGGCCCAGGGTACAGGAAACGAGGCATTAACATCTGCAAATAAAAGGTGGAAGACAGCTAACACTCTATTACTGCAAATATCATGGAATATAATTAAGGCTGGTGCGTCTCAGACACTAGGGAGAGATGATAGAGTTCGGCAGGGAGAAGGAGCCAAATCATTCAGCCACTCAGTTCTTGATTCCTTCACATTTCTGTTTCCTGCAGCCAAGTCTCACTCTCGACTCTTCTGAAGTTTTGCTTGTTCAGAAAATATTTTAAAACCTTAAGCCTGGCATAAAGAGCTCTTGGAAGAATGGCTCCAAAAATGGCACGGTGGGTTCTCCTGCTACAGCCATCGCAGAGCCCCCATTCCCTGGGCTCCTCATTTCCCCTCGGACACCACAAAGTCACATCATGTCACAAGTGCCATTCAACCTGCTGGGCTCTTTCTCGGGTCCTGCTCGACATCCCCTGCCTGTCTCCCACTCCAGCATCTTCTGCAGGACTCACAGCAGACACCCCCTGCGACCTGCAGGGCTCAGCCACCTTTCCCTGCTCTGCAATCTAAAGGGCTGCTAAACTCACATCTCTATTGCAAAGAGGAAAACAAAGCAATCCTCTGCCTCTCGCTGCCCTCTAACCTCTCCATGTCAATCCAGGGCTTCCCTTTCCCTCCATCATTAGATGAAATCAGACAGCCAAGCCTTGAGTAACAAGCAGATCGGTTTAATTTATAAACACTATATTTAGTGGCAATTTAAACTTTGCTCTGCTCTTTAGAAACCCTGTAATCCCCTCTCACTTCAAAAATTCCCAAAGCCTTACCTTCCTCCAGCCCATTTCACCACAAAGCAAACAACCAATCTTTTAAAGACACTTATACTCAACACAGCCAACAACAAAGAATAAACCCTGAATTTCAAGCTAAACTATTTGAAAAAAAAAACAAACCCAAACTTACTTGCTTTTTGTAAAGTTAACCCTTTCACACACAATTATCCCAAATCCACCTCTCTGTATGAACACTGGGATTAAATGCATCCCAAAACTTTCCAGAAGATCCTCTAACAACTGTATCTTGCTGTAACAAAATGAATGAGCAATCCATACCAATATCTAAAAAGAATAAATGTCTTCAATCTACAGATGATTGTGGAGGAGACAGCGTGATGCAGAAAAACATTTATTTCAGACCCTTAGTTCTCTCTGACTTCTCGGTTTTACTATCCTAATCAGTCTGGACACCACTCAGACTACCTCAAGAAAAGAAGACTTAACAAATAAATAGCACAGCTATCACCACCTTTCCTTT
The DNA here is from genome assembly GCA_013396755.1 of Sclerurus mexicanus. Taxonomy (NCBI): domain Eukaryota; kingdom Metazoa; phylum Chordata; class Aves; order Passeriformes; family Furnariidae; genus Sclerurus; species Sclerurus mexicanus. The sequence continues at coordinate 302,331 of VWZF01003287.1, forward strand.
ATTAAGAATTCCCCCAAATATATCCAGTTATTAATTATTTTAAATAAATTGGAAACCAGATAGTCAAAATCAAATACTCTAATATGAACAATACATTACAGAAGTAAGTCTCAGACAGAAAATCACCTAAAATACACACTGAAGAGCCATTGCTAATGATTACTGACAACAACAAAAAACCAAACCAAAACTGACAAGTCTCTCATATCTAATTACTCCCAAACCAAAATAAACACTACTATTATATTAAAAAGAAGGTTGTAGCTACAGAAGACAAACCTCTCCCAAAGCACTACCCAAAGCAGAGGCTCGAGAGGGGATATTTTTGGCTAAGTGAAACAAAGGGCAGTGGAGTGCGACACGTTGCCCCTCTTTGGCAGGGAGCTGGCACAGCCAAGGCTCAGCGATGTGAGAACCCCACCAGATGATGGAAGAGGCAACCGAGCAGACAAAGCCCGACCTACACGTGCACACAGAGGAGCGTCAGTGCCTTAATTAGAGGCCAAGTGGAAAAACAACAACGTGGGATTCCGAGTGTGCTCCGTGGCGTGGAATGGTGCTCCTGGCCTGTTCTCACCAGTGGCAATGAGAGGGGAGGCGCGGCGGCTCCAGCAGGAGCAAGCGCATTCTGATACAACACAACATGAGCATTAGAAAATGCGAGATGAATCTCGAGCCCAGAGGCTCTTTAGCACCACTCCAAATCACAACTCTCTGCCTTCATTTTTCTTCTGTGCTACCATTCCACTTCTCTCAGTACTTCTGACTCGGTTAACCCCTTGTTCTCCCTCTTACCTTCTGCCTTCTGACTTTCATGGTATCACATCAGATGCTTTAAAAAGCATCAGTAACAGCAGAGATTATAGATCAGCAGTCAGGTTTCCTGACACGCTCCAACCCACTGAAGCTCCAGTCGTTTCCAGTGAGAAATTTATCACTTCATTGGCCCTTCAGTAAGACAGCACTCTCTTTTGAAAACCTGGCCCCTGATTAAAAGCTACAAAAAAATCATAAATCGCAACCTGTTTTCAATGGTCTGAATTCAAGCGCCGTGAGTTTGTTTTTTCTTCAAATACTTTTCCCCAGAAATTCAAGTCTAACGAGCCCAAAAGAGACTTCCCAAAACACAATTTTTGGCATCCCTTCCTGCAAGTTCTGGGTCGACCAATGACACCTTTCTCATCGGCCTGGCCTGCAGCGATGCCCCCGACTTGTGTTCTGGTCCTGCTGAAAGGCTGTGTGAGGATGCCCCATCTCCGCTCGCGGTCCCCAGATGTGCACCTGGGGACCCAGATGTGCACCTGCACATCTGCAGCAGCCCCGTGCGGCGCACTGGGGTCGAACCCTTTCCCCGCCTGCTCTCCCTGAACTCTCAGCTCCACAATCCCCCACCAGCCCTTCCTTCCCCTTCGCTGCCACAGTTCTTGGACTTCATTTGGCCAGGGCCTTACACGGCTCAGGCCTCCAGAGCCACAGGCTGCCTTTCTTTCAGTGAACAGGACAAATCAGTGACTGGAACATATCACTAGAAGTCCCATCATAGCCTTTACATAGTCATTTGTAAAGTACTTTGTTTCTATGACGCTCTTATTTAGAAAAGGGCAGCACCTTCGGTGGAATTACAGAGAAATCCCTGTTTTCCAGGAGCAAACTGCAGGTTTTTAGCAGCAGTGCCTGACTCTCTCTCTGTGTCAAACCACCTCCCACTGTGGGTCTGATCTGGTTTTTCCACCAACAGCCCCACTATTATAACCCCTTACCATGCTATTCTACACACCCATAAAACCCAAGCAGCATCCTATTGAAAATAAAATGTTAATTTTATGGCACTAAACAGATTCTGTAAACTGAGAGAGGACTTTTGAAACTTCTATTATTATTAGAGTTTGTTGGTTTTGTGTTTTGTTTGGGCTCTGGGGTTTTTGTTCTGGCTTGGTTTGGGTGTTTTCTTGCTTCATTTTCTTGTGCTTTTAAGACTTGCACCTCATGTCACCAAGTTCTATAGAGATGCTGGAGGTTGAAAGTCTAAGCTTTAATTCCAGCTAGAACAGCTCATCCGGTGGACTGCCTTCAAATTTCAAGTCTGCCTCACTTACAAAAACTCAAAAAATACCTACACAGTCATTAAAATCCATGAAAGACTGTGGCTTTGGTATAATTCATGCACAGCCATGCAAAACTACTACATACATAGAGATATTTCTAATAAATACTAATCATAACCACAAGAAAATATGTCCCTCTATTTTTCACTACAGAATTTGACACTACCAGTTCTTCCGGATGATGAAATTGAAGAAAGACTCAAATATGGTTATCACCAATTACTATTTTACAGTACCTAGACTCAAATCAAAATATGAAATCACAACAGCTCAGGAAACTTCTCTGACTCATTAGCAACTGAACCAGACTGTAATGCCTACCCAATGAAAACCACGTTTGTAGAATACCTTTGTAGAATGATTCAAGTTTTGAAATCAATATAATGCCTTCACATTAAAAGTATTCACTTCTTCTCCGTTTTGCAATACATCATGTCTACGCACACTACTTCCTTTTGGATTCCTGTTTAGTATCTGAACAAAAGAGGAATTCGATTTTTTGAATGTGTGAAGAAATCAGTTCATGAGATATCATTCTGCTTTTTCACACATGAGCAGTTTAAATATGTTATTCAATGTTATCTTGAGGCACAAACATAAGGCACGTAGGTTAGAGAAGTCAAAACCACATACCAGACTGCTACCTCAAATGTCTTTCAAAACATGCAGCCGAAGAATATCAGGGAAACTGTGGTTTAATTAAAGACTACTGAACTCAGCTGTCACCTGGGTCCTATTACACCAACAGTCTACAGTGATGACACAAATACACAGAGTCCCTGAATATATACATGTAAAATTCCATACGTTTTCCAACTAGCCAGATGGATCTGTATTCTACAGTCCTGCTCTGGAGAAGAGAGCAGTTTCTTTCAGAGTTTATGCTAAAACAGCCTCTTCCTTCCGCACACAATGCCAGAGAAGGAAGAGCTCTCATGGGTAACAACCAGAGTTCACACTTCACTTTTCCCCTCCAAACACGGGAGGACATCAGCTCTGCCCTCCCCCCTCGATCCTCTTTTGCATTCAAAATATTTCCACCTCTGCATAAAAAGGACTCTTTTATTATGCAGTTTCACAGACTTTCCTAGGTGGCACCCCAGGAGCATAATCCCTTTTCGCAGCACAAAACCACCTAATTACCCCGGCTGCATAATTCATTGGCCCATAAATAGAGGTGGCCAGCCCATGATCTTATCTGACCCGCCCCAGGAGCACGGGTGGGAATCTCCAGGGGAGGAACACCCACGGGCAGGGCTGCAGGTCGAGCCTGGGCTGCCCAAGGGGAGGGAGGACAAAGGAGAGGTGCCATCCCCTGGCACTCGGGCACCGCGGGCAGGTGGCCCTGCCTTTGGGTGCTCAGGTTGTCTGCAAGTGAGTCACCAAAGGAGAGGCTTCTCCTCGAGCTGGGAGATCCTCCAGAGCCACAGGAGCTCATCCCAACTGCAGGAGGAAACCTCCGAATGGGCAACACTTGAAGTACATACTCCAGGTTTCCTCCAGTGCCATGGAGAGGCAAGGCTGGCACTGGAGAACCACTCACTGCTCAGGTGACAGAACCAAAGCACGCCTGGTGAGCAGTCCGTACTTTGCATCTCTTCTTCCTGCTGCCAAAGTTCCCTACAGAAACCTTTCGGGCACTGTCTGTAGAGAATTTCCGCAGGTCCTTTTAATGTTTGTTAATTTGTTAAAATGCTGGTGGTCCTGCTTAAAAAAGAGCCGCTCGCAAGTTCCACCCAGCCTTGGAAGAGCATCATCCTCTTTGCTGGCACCGCTCACTAAATTAGAGAGGAGCCCGGGACCTCTCGGTGCCAGCCAGCAGAACACCTCATGGTCTCACCTGAATTCCAAAGGTAAAGAATTGGTATTTCAAAAAGACCTGAATTGGGTTCTAACGTGCAACATTTTACCACATAATAAAGACAAAGCCGGGAAACCTTTCCATTCTCGATACTGTTTTCATCCTGCATTATAACAAACATGAGTGGCAGAGAGACTTGTCAGCCCAGTGGTTAAGGCACAATTCATCTTTCATCTCCCAGATCTGGGCTGCAACTCCTCGGCAATAGACTCACTTTCTCACTAGAAATGTCATCTCGGAGCTGAGAAACCTTCTTGACAAATATGTTTTTGAAACAGATGTATTTTTGCTAAACATTTTATCTTTGACAAAAACGTGCTTTGACAGAGAAAGTTTCATCACGGATTTTCTTTTTCACCAGCCCTAATAACAAGACTTTTTTTAGGGTCTAAGTGGGGAACGCTGCTCGGGCTCTGCCTTGCTGACTGGGGCTCCCTGGCTGGAGCAATGCCCATCGCTGGGAGCGCCCCAATACAAACCCATGCCAGCTGTGCACTGCTCTGTCCTCTCTTAGCGGTGTTTGCCCTCAAACAAGGAGCTCCAGGTCCCCTCTCCCCGTGGCACTGAGAGCAAGGCTGTGAATGGGACCTAAACCTGGCTCATCCTCCTCAGCTGGTCTTGGCAGCTTGGTCTGAACGAGTCCTGCTCAGCTTAAGTGGTAATTAACAGCAGAAATGTCTAGGCTAAGCAGCGAGGACAGGGCACTGGAACAGGAGTTAACAGATGTCCTTACCATTGCTGCTGGCCTAATAAGGTTGCTGCAGTAATTCATTGGATGGGGAGTTTATTTAGCTGCTGCAAACACACGGGGTTATAATAACCATAAGCAGGTTGCATTCAGCACAATACGGCTTGGGTGTGTAACACAGTGTTAAAAACAATGCCAGGAACTCTGTGCCTTAAAGATACTGGATGTGCACCGTCTTCTACTGCCTGGCTGTGAAGAGCTACTCAGAAAGCATCTTTCTGACTTAAAAAAAAATGCTAAAAGAAACACAAACCCCAAGACTTCTTTTGCAGACAATTTTGCCTATAGTTTGGGATGGCAAACGTCGAATTCAAACATCGAATCCTGGCATACTTCAGTAAGCTATCAGCACGGCAGCGCTGCCTTTTTTCCCTTTGAAAAATGAAAGAATTAAATTCAAAACAAACAACTTCAATTTAACACCAAACTACAGGATAACCAATCTTAAAAATGTCAAATCGTAATGGATCTTAATACCCATATAAACCACAAAAATAGTGGCATTGTTCCTCGGTAATGCATAGCAACCTTACAGAATTTCAGTGAAGGAGAAAGAAGGGAAAAACACCTTATTACTTCTAACTCCTGCGAGCCATTTTGGTCTCCAAAGGTTTTAGAGCGCCCCGGGCCATGTGTCTGCAGTGTTTCGGGAAATGACTTGCCTTCGCACGAACACTGCTATGTTCTGCAGCACTGCTGCCCCCCAGCATCCCCGCTCCATTTCTGCTTAACTCTTCCTTACCTGGATCAGCCTTCCCCCTCCCTTCTTGGGGTTTTTTTTTGGCAGAAAGGTCCTGCTTAAAAAAAAAATAAAATAAAATAAAAATACGCAAAAACCCCGTTTCTGCTTTTTCTGACAAGTTTTCTCAGGGAAAGAAAAAAAAAAACCAGCACCGGAATTTTTCTCTGTAAACCTTGGAGAGAAAAAGGAAATCGATTTGAGACTGAGATATTTGGGAACACAACTCGTTGGGCTGAGAGCCATCGCTGGAGCTTTGAAGTTGGACGCCGCTCCAATGTTTGCCTGCGTTGCCTCCGTTAATAACCAAGAGTCAGAAAACAAACCACCACCACCCCATGGGAAACAATGGCACCGCTGACCCCCTTCACGTATCACTGTGTTTAGGGGTTTAATGACACTCCCAGCGCCACCTTACAGCTGCCACTGGGTCCCCAGCCAAGGTCACTGATGCCAGGTGGCACCGGCAGAGCCTCCCAAAACACCCCGCTCGCCCCAGACGTGGAGCGAGCAGCTCCGAGGAAGAGGAAAATCAATATAACACTTCACTGCCGGGAAGGAAATGGAAACCAGTTTAGCAGCTAAGTGGTTAATGCAATTCCTAAGTGTTCGGCAATCATTGCAATTTAGTGCCATTTCGATTATTACACAATAAACAGACCATGTTGTCTGGAAGCAAATTTTTATGAGTATAGCTGAAGGGGTTGCAACTTATTTAGCTGCTGAAACTCTAAGGGAAAGAACATTTCTGAATGCTAACACTACAGATCAGAAATACACAGGTACGCTGGAAAGGTTATTTTTAGGTCACTACTATGGTAACTAACCACACTGACCTTTAAAATTAGTATGCAGTTCAAGAAAAACGAAGTTCAGAAGAATCTTCTTTAAACAGGGTGATTTTAATAAACAATATTTCGCATCCTTACAGCAGAATTCTGTCACTTTTTACAGCTATTAATTTTACTTTTATATCATAATATAATGTACAAGAATATTGTGATGCAGAACTGACTAGGAAAAAAATGTAAACAGCCAGAAAACTGATTAAACTATCATTAATTTATGTTTAAAGAATTAAAAAAAAAAAGAGCTGCTATATTTATTTCTGTAGAATAAAACTGCGAGCTGGAGAAGGGCAGTTTTTCATATCGTGTAAAGTCATGGAAATATTCAGAATAGCCATAGTGAAAATCACCTTTATTCTGTCTCAGTTTGAAATGACAGAATTTTCAGTGGGTTTCAGAAGCAAACCCAGTTCTGCACTTTATAAATTCAAAGACGAAAAGGTGAGCATTATGTTGGGGGCAGGTGAGACAAACAGCACGAGGTGAAGGGTCCTGATGGCAGCAGGGACTTGGTAAAGGAAACAGCATTTTCAACAAAAGCACTCTGAAGCCAACATACCAACACCCAAAGAAACAAACCCTCAGTTACAGTCCTGGTTTTAAGGAATAATACATTTTCTGCTGGTCCATTAGGTCAGAAACGGAAATCAAATTCTGGCTGGTTATAAAGGTGTGCTGGCTGCTGAACAAAACCACCCCCGGAGAGCACACCTAACAAGCAGGAGGTGCTGGAACTTGGCAAGAGCCAACGTAGCCCATCAGCTACCGATCATCAAACAGAGAACACAGGGGCATCATTTTATTTTGTCTCAGCCACCTTTGAGACAGCTTGTGATGTCAAGTGGCTCCCAGTCAACCAGCCACAGAATTAGAAATTATTATATATACACACACCTATATGTGCATGTACACAGGGAGAGATACACAAAAGCATTTTAGTCCAGGCCCTATTACAGACCTTTTTCAAAATGCGCCTCTTTCGGAAGGATATATATAAAAATTCATTTTAAAAGGGGAAAACTGTACCTCTATTTTTCAAGACTCAATACGCTTCCGAGTAACGTTGCCTTCAAGTGAGTTTTAAATGCCTGGACCACAACTGCTATGAAAAAGGGAAAAAATCAACAGCAAGTGGGATTCTGGGCCATGAGTGTTCCTGGAATTCCATATTGTACCTACAGCTCGCTGTCAGTCCCAGGCAGGAGAGATGGATGCTGCTCCACCAGAGCCACCAACACCTTGAAGGCCCAGCTGCAAATGAGCACTCTTAGAACATTCACTGTACGAGGGAACAGGCACAACTACCAATCCAACAACAAAACAAATCCATCAAAAAAGAAAAAAGGCAAAGAATGGATGATAAGCTCTACTAAAACCCTCCCTGTGCTGCCAGGAAGAACGAGCTCCTGGCAAGTGGATCCAAACCTGTGCTGGGGGCTGTGGACACAGCAGGAAACCTGATCCTACACACACCGAGCGGCGGTGGAAACGTTTTCCAGGTTAGAAATCCCAGGGAGAAGGCACAGAGCTCCACATCTCATCTGTCCAAAGGAGCTACACCAGCAGCCATACTCCTGTTTCCCCCCCTCCTATCTAATTAAGACTCACAATAGCATTTCTGTCAAAAAAAACCCCAAAAACCAACTGAGGAATATTAAAAAGAGTGACATGGCAACAGGGTCTGGTTTCCAAAATCTTAACTTTTGCTTTTCTGAAAATTTAAGCCCTACTGGTTAGCCTCCCCCACCTCCCCATGGGGTCATTCTGTTAGTAAGTAATGAAAATTGTCATTTTTTTGAAAGCCAACCAAGACTCTGAGCATTCTTCTTGACATCTTTTCAGCCGAGACTGCTGAGAGCTGTTGGCCACTGGAAGAGCTCACTAGGGCAGGGAAGGCTGCAAGTGCCAGCCAGAAGGGGGTCCTGGGCAGAAGGGAGAGAGCCCAACAGGTAGAAAAACCCCCAACACTATTCTGTCATCAGCAAAGCCATCCGTTTGCTGTCCTGAACGTTCCAATCCGCAAATTGATGTTAAAACGGACGCAGGTTCTGACAGGTTATTTTTCATTTTGCTTGACTGGTGTTTGCCCAAACAAATCCAGAGTTCGGTTAAAACAAACAAAGAGAAACGCTCCTGTAAGGACTAACTTGGAAGTGAGGTTCCACCAAGACACATCTTCCATCCTGACACCAGAGAAACATGAAGCAGAAATAATTACTGACACTAGGAAAAATGATGGCGATTAACTGCACAGGTTTAGCTCTAAAATACAGATTTCACTGCAAAACCACGGCCACATACAAGTATCCGGCTTTAAAAAGAAACCGCGAATTCAAAGGCGACGAGGGAGGGGTTTGTGGAGTGTATAAATATATATTCTTTTCATCTATTTAGTGTGCAAATTTATTTAAAACACAATAAAATGACAGGCAGGTCCAAAGACTAAACATAAAAATATAAGAATGTCAAATGAACAAACTTTCCCACTCTCCGGTTTTCATTTTATTATTAGATGCTATTCCTAACTTGTTAAAATTGATCAAATAGAAAGCTGTGAATAGAGAAAAAATTAAGCCAACTAGAAAAGTGTGACTTGGATTTAATATTTTATAATTGCCAAGGGACATACTGAGATCAATGAATTTTTGCCCGAGATGAACGTCAGAAAGAGATGTACTTCAGTCTTTTAGGGAACATTGGTCTATTTAATTCTTGTGTCTGATGCATGTGAAATATGCCTGTCCTGGCCTTCTCCGGGGCCCCGGGGCCACGCTGCAGGCAGACATTACCACTTTTAATAGGCCGCCATCTGAGGAATGGCAAGGGATCCAATAACCCGTCGACTCTAATGGATTTGCCTGTTTATTCACTTACACCTTTTTTTGCGGCTAATTTTAGTTTTGCATGCTGAGTTGTTTCGCTTTAAATTAAACGAATGGAAACAAAGGGGGAAAGGCTGTGCAGCTAATAAACCATGATTATTTTCCAAGTTCTTCACAACAGGATCCTCCATATACCAAGGTGTAGCACTCGAGAACGGATTCCACTTGCTGTCAGAATTAACAGAGCTTCTCTTCAATTTAGCGAGACAAAAAGTAGGTTATTATAAACTCTGGTTTCTAAGGCGCTAATGATTTGCAGCAGTACAGAGCACCCAGCTCCAGACCATTACGGGCTCGTGGGCGTCTTTAAAGGATAATACAGGTGAAGTCAACGATTGTGCAGTGTTACCACAAACAGAATGGTCTACACTTTAATCCAGCCCTTCACGTGTGCTTTGAAGATCACACTTACACTTAATGTGTTACTTATAAACCAAATGGAGTCCCTCCAGATACAGAGGAACTCTGAGTGATAAAAATTTTCACTACATTCGATCCTTAGGAAAAATATACATTACGGGCTAAAACTTATTAGGGGATGTAATCTCTATATTTGGACTGCATGAATATTTTGTTCCTCTGCAGAAAAGCTCTTCCTCCCTTTCCTCTTGCACCTCGCTCTCCACAACCTGCACAGAAGAAGGAGATGATCTTTAACCTTCCAACCCCAACCGTTCTGTGATTTCCTCCAAAAGCTTCTGATCGCTCCCCTCTCCCTTCTCCAGACCCAGCGGCCGAACCGGGGCAGCCCCCCGAGACCCGGCTGCACTGCCGCAAAAAACCCCACTTTTGGGCAATAAAAGCGCTTAAAATCCAGCAGCAGCTGCTCAGCCGCCCCCTCTCCATGGCAGGATGTCTGCAGCAGGGAGAGGGATGTGGTGGGGTCTGGAGAGCAAACTGCAGGGACACGGCTGGGAGAAAGCAGGGAGAGCCCAGCCGGGCACTGCCCCGTGGCACAGCTGGCAGGGAGAGCCCAGCCGGGCACTGCCCCGTGGCACAGCTGGCAGGGAGAGCACAGCTGGAGGCAGGGGTGCAGGAATTGCCTGCAGTTCCGGGGGCCCTGGTGCACCCCTTCCTTGGGAGAAGGGGGTGGCTGGGGAGATCGTGCCCCTGGACAGCCGAATATACAGCCCCTGAATAGCCGAAAATAAGGGAAAAGCTCTCTTTGGGGAGAAGGAGATGAGCACAAAAAAGGGCCCGTATCATTCAGAAGGGGCCACAGCACCACCAGGTACTAACGCAGAAGGAAAATGGAGCAGCTACAAGTCTTTTTTTCCCTTTGTCTCTAGCTGGTTATGTTTTCCTTTAAGGGATCACATTATGAGTCTGACATCTCCTGATTTTCGCCAAAAAGACTTCACCTCTTTTTATATCATTTGCTGATGTCTTACAGATTCCTTAGTAACATGGTGTGACACAGAATCAACCCAGAGCTTTTGGGCTGGGTTTTTGTCACTCAGTGGCTCACAAGACACAGAAGGATGATCCACACATTATGGGAATTAACATCTTAGCTTTCATTCATTTTATTGTTAGAGAATCTGTTTTCTCTCAGAATCGAGACTGCAGTGGGAGACCTTTTTTCTGACAAAACTGTCATCACTACCCCCTTAAATATACAGCAAGAATTAAAATAAGGCTCCTCAAATAATTTCAAATGGATCTGTAGACCTAAAGCATAAACCCGTTTGAGACAAATATTTTTGGATGGTTACAAATCCAGCTTCCCCTTTAAAATGGTAACTCAGGCCTATTATTTAAATGCACAAACACCCAAAGCAATAGGACGTTTCACAAGCACACAGACAAGTTAAAATAATCTGCCTGCTTTAGATACGTTTAAGTGAATCTGCAAACCAGGAGAAGTCACACAGCAGCAGAATAATTTTTTCCCCCAAATCGTATTTGTAGACCTGGATACTAACTCCCAGACACACTGTGGAAAGAAAAATGGGAACAACAGACTGAAGTTGGGATTGATTTACTTCATTAGCTGGGATTACAAGTTTAACTTACAAACCAGAGGTCAAAATTTCTCATTAACAAGGGGGCCATGAATCGCTGCAGGGCTTGGTTCAAGAGGAGACCACTCTTATTACTAACTACACATTTCAATCTGTCTTTGATGTTCTCCTTCTACCCTCCTCCCTTTTATTTTTTGGCAGAGGAGTTGATTTTAATTGTAGCTATACAACACAGCTCAGTTTGCCTGAGAGCCAGCCTCCACATCTGCAGTGAGTGCAGTTCTAGTGATATTGGGTGCAGTCCATAGCTCAGGGCTAATTTTAATGGCTCCCCTTTTCATACAAGGCTCAGATTGTTTTCCACGTGATTCCTGTTAATTTAGCTGCAGGAAAGGGCATCAGTTTTCCTTGCGAGTTTCTGATCCATACTTCTAAACTAGGTGAAATGTATTAAAGAAGAGAAATGATCACAAAATAAGAGATTCAATTTTCTACCACCTCCCTAAACTGATAAAGCAAGCAGTCCCACTATTTTAATGCACAAAAGAAAAATACAAGATACAAATGGTATTTTTCTTCCACCCATCTTTTGGTAAACCTTTAATTTATGAAACGCTGCAAAGCTCTTGAAATCCCTAACAATGCTAAGGGTTAAAAAAGGAACACTGAAAGGGCTGCGTGTTGCACATTTTCAAAACCTACAGATTCAAACTAAGATTTCACAGTACATTTCCCAAAACAAGTAAGAGTTGTGTGCATCATGGCAGCAGATGGTGGAGTGCCCCATCAAATAATAAAATGTGTAATGCGTATTTTCATTTTCGATGAATAGACCTAAAAATATAACCGTGAATAGTCAAAGGTGGAGTATTTAACCAGCTGAAAAGTGCCCGTTCTGCAGGACCTACTCCAGTTTTTAAAGGAAAACATGCCACTGATGCTGGTTAAACAGCCAGAATTTTCATACATTACGTATAGTTGAAATCCTAATCGAATTTGCCTCAGCAATCAAAGTTACACTCTGCACAATGGAACCACCTTTGAGCGCTGCCAAATCTAAAAACCCTGAATTTTCCAGTCAATTCTTGCAAGCAGAAAGCACAGATACCCTTTTAACACAAATGAAGAATGATGGCAATGTTTTTTTCGTAATTTAAATGCAGAAAAGCAGTTGCTGAGGGTGATGGTTACCCAAATGATTTTTCACAGATATACAGTGTCTTGCCTTTGTTTACACACCTTACTTTGACTACAAAGAGGAACCATCTCCAGCTTCATACCTATTTATTACTAGCGAGGAAAGACACTTCTGCACGTGGTTCATTCATACAGGCTCACGATGCAAAACCCCACGGTGAAAAGACAGCAACAATCAGGCGAGAGGTTTTAGTTCGAGTCCGATACGAACTCCCATTCATTCCACCAGACAAAACTCCCCCGTACGTCACGCAGATCTGTGCCCCGTTTCCCATTTTCCGCCGGGCCAGCGTTCGCTTCGGCTGCAACACTTGGGGGTGGCGCGTCTTCAATCACTTTCTGCTCCCTGTTCCTGTTAAGAGTTGCTGTTCATACCCCATTTGCCAGGCTCTTCCCCTTGCCGGTGCTAAGGCATTGGAAGGTGTGCTTTCAATTCACGCTCAGAGCCACGTGGGACCTCTCCCTGCCGGCCAGGCGAGTCTTCCATGACTAGTCTGGCGCTGATCTGCCTGCTGGAACTCCATAAACCCCTCTGTGTGCTCCTGGAAGGCAGCTCCTGCTCTCCTGGCACAGGGCACAGCCCTGGCCACGACTCCCCTACCTTTCCAAGACCTGCCAAAGCCCCGGCGAGGTCCCGTCGGCACGGGGTGCGGCGGCCACCTCCAAGTTCCAACGGGGGGTTATCTTAACAGCTAGACGTCTTTAAAAGGTCATTATTGCAGTCTAATTTCGAACTGGCACCGAAATGAAGGCTCGTCTTTGTGCAGGATTAATTTGAAAACCTCAGGATTTGATGTCAGTGGGAAATAACCAGCGTGGGACTCATAATGCTGCCTTCTCCCGCTTCTGGCCAGCACCTAGGGCTAATTTCTTAGGAGATGAAAACTATGACAAGCCCTTCAGTTAAGCTGAAAGCAGGCAGCAGTCCAGTAACACCCACAGGCCTCAGAGGCATCCTGTGACCCCCTTAGAAAAGTCACATTCACTTTGCTCTTGAGAAAGGAAAAATAATGCCGGAGGCATTTTGTTTTAAACCATGTGAAATAAGGAAATGTGAGGATGTGAAAATGAAGTGAAAAAAGTTAGAATTCATTTCCTCCCTTTGCAATGGCTTAGAAGCAAAACTGGTTCATTTTGAAAGTGTGTGTAAAAATCTGATACATTCACCAGTAGGCAGTGACTACAAAATGCTTAAGGTAAAATATGTAAATATGTAAAATAATCTCTTGAAAACCATCTCCTTTTGTGCTTGAAAGCATTTTGTAAAAGCATCTTTATTTCTCAGTAGCATTAGCAGACAGCCAGGAAGAAAACTCGTCAAAACAAAAAACAGCAACAAAATTCAAGGGACTAGAAAAATATTTTGAAACAAATCTGCAGAGTCGTGAAAGGCGAGAAAATTAATGCGCGAGTTCCTTGGATGACTTCTGCCCTTTTAGTATTAATCTGAATAATAATAAAGGAACATGTAAATTACAGTTTCAAAATTTTAAATGGGGTTATTTTAACTATCACAGACTTAAGGCAAACCTAATCTGCCAAGTCTTCACTCTCATTTCCCTCTAAAACTGTGCCTGACTTCTTCACTCCTACTACGCCTTTTAACTTGGATGGGCTTTTTATCTCCTAGCTATGCACATCCAACCTCATTTCCTCATTCCCATTAAAGAGGGCTACACAACCCTACAGTCACTGTTTGGTACTTGCCACACACTGCTCATCTTGTTCCAAAATACTCTCATTAATGACAGGTTGCACTTGGAGGCCCATTAGGATGCTCAAATTAAGAGTACCTGGATAACTTTCATTCTTTGTCCTAAACTCTTGAGCTGTATTATGTATTATCATATCATCAACTATATAACCCAAACCAAGTAACAGAGACTTCATTAACATTACTACAGTTTCCAAAAACTGCTTCACAAGTGAGGTCTCAATTCTGAAAAATGAACTCCAGCATTAAAATAATTTGCCTTGTTGTTTTGTTTTTTTTTTTTCCCTTATTTGAAGGAAGCTGAGAATACATAAGGAAAGCTTACATAAGGAAAGCAAGGAACACGTAAGGAAGAAGACAGGGAACAAAGGCAGGAGGTGGGGATCTCGAGTTACTGCAGCACACGGGTACTGAGTGAGCCTTCAGCATAGGAGTACTGGGAGCTGGCTGAGAAAATTCACGTGGCATCAGACTCCAGCAGGGCTGTGGAACTACAGAAACACCCACACCAGAAAGGAAACAACGCTAAACTGGAATTATTTTGAGACAGGGCAAAATTTATACCATCCAGTTTCTGTTAAAAAAACCCTCTTAGAAACCAAAAATGTTCCGACATCAGTAACAAGTAATAAATTCTTTGCAGCATTGCATCTGTGCCCCACGCCCAGGCCACCCCACGCTCATTCATGGAGAGACAGTATTTCCTGCGTTGTAGAGAACTTCTTAGCACCCCCCCCAATCTTAATGCAACGCTCTGAGAAGCTGAAACCTGGGAAGCTGATAATGCCAAAGAATGATGCATCCAAAGCCTTCATCACTCTCTTTTCCACAGTATTGTGGTTAAGTGGATAAACAGTAAGAATGGCAGATGTGGATGAAATGGAATCAAAACGCTCAGCTTGAGTCTCCTCCCCGCTCAAAACTCTGATTTTCAGTACACCGAAGATGGGAAGATGCATCTTGACATGCTTTTAATATGCAGACAGACTATTAATCTTAGATTAATATGATTCTGCCAAATTTTCAAGTCTGAAGTGCGTGCTTGAATTAAAGTATTTAGATAAACTGGCATTTTTTTCTACCTAAGACAGCTACAGTTAATGGGTCAAAACATAATTTGCCTGTCCTGTTAGAGCTCAGAGACATTTGTACAAGTGTCACAATCATTCATGTGACACTTGTCTGCTTTATTATTCCATGCCAAAACCAAGCAAATGTTTACAAGATTTGTTTCTCTGAAGCATATAGAGAACCTAGAAGGAAAGGGAAAGACAGGAACGAGAGCAAGCAGGGAAGCTTAACAGATACTGAGACTGCTCCTTCCCGACACCGCTTTTGGAATTCAAGCTTCTCCTCCCTGTGTTCTTTTTATTGTCATTAGATGATTACAAGGATGTTTATCATCAACTCAGTTATGGTCCAGCGTGCATTGGCCTGTAAATTCAAACCTGCTGCCCATCCGTTCACTTCCTCCCAGGCACAGAGAGAGGAGCTCCGTGCCCGAAATACCCCGAGCACGGGGGCACAGGGACTCCTCCTCCCCAGGGCGCGCACAGCTCTTCGGTGGCACTCACAGCACAGCTGAACAGCTTCTTTGTGCAATTCCTTTATTTTAATTTCACAGCTGCTCTGCACTGAGACTTACACACATAACCATCGCCGGGAAAGTATAGGAAAGTTAATAATTGTTAAAGGGTTACACGGAGATAATTGTTCCGTTTCTTCTGAATTGCCAATACCGATTTTGCTGTGAGAGGGGATTATGGAAAGACATGGAACACTAGAGACGGCAAAGCACTGTTACCAAAATAATCTAACAAATGCAAATACAGCCCCCAGTATTAACACAAGCGTCGAGTCGAAGAGCACAGACAGATGTTCGCTCCGGATCCAGCTGTGCCGATCAAGGGCTTTGTGCCCCCCAGCTGCTCCTCCCTGCCCCCCGCTGGAGTCATTATCCCGCAGATCCGCCAGCCTCCCCCGTCACTCGGGGCAGGACCCCCGTTCCCATGTTCCCATTGTTCCCAGGCATCCAGTGGATTTGGCCTCCAGTGAGGGCACTTGCGGGGACCATCCATGGCCCAGCCCTTCCAGCAGGGACTCCCAACAAGCCACCCGGACGGCAACCGGTGCGGTCGCGCTGGGACTGTGCTTCTGCTAAAACACCATCTCCCTCAGCAATGTAAAGAGAAAGCATTCTAAAAACCACCTAAGTGAATAAAGCAGTGCCTAAAATCTGGTGGTTTGGGGTTTTTTTGCAACAAACACACCTATGGATTTTTCCCACCCAACTACAGACAGGACTGTGAACAGCGCTGACATGTGAGAACAGCACAAACAATAATGATATGGATCTTCCGTACCTTAAAATGTGCACAGCACCAAAAACATCACCTCTGTTCAAAAAAGGCTTGTAAGAGATCACCCAGGGTAACAACTTCAACCACAAGCCCAAACCTTGTTTTGCTTGGTGATTCTTGATTTTGAGGGAATAGATTATGCCTGATGCAACTTCCACACCGAAACGATCCGAGATTCTTGTTAACGAAGACAAAACTAAATATATAAATCCAGCAACATTTGGAGCTGCAAACTCCTCACGCAGATACCATACATTGCCTTTCTAACCTGCACAATGCATCGTGAAACAGTATTGTTTTCGTTTTAAACTCACAAGAGAATTTTGTATCATGTCCCACTAATTTCTGGAGGTGTATTTCAAGCCACACAACACGGATTTCCCAACCTCATCACACGGTGTTCGCTGCTACACTACACATGTTAAAACAGTTCTTTAAATACTAAACACTAATTCTGACCATATTTTCCGTTGGATTTCATCCCACTCTGGTAACTTCTCTCTTGAGGTGACAAACTGGCAGCACCTGAATTCATTACAGCCTGATCAATTCTGCTGCTTCCATCCAAAGGAGGAAGAGACTTCACTCAGAAGTGGCGACCTTCGGCAGCGCCTGTGCAGCAGCAAAGCAGAACATCGGTCCCAGATCCGTGCGCTTCCATCTGCTTGGTGAATCCTCAGTAATTACTGCTCCCTGACTCTCACACAGGACACCCCAACTCAACACCTTGCAAAGCTAAAGGAAGAGGGTCAGCACACTTCAGTTCTGGCTGACAGGACTCCCGCGGGTTATCAGAAATACTGCAACCTGTGCCTTACGCTCTCCACTTCCCACAACCCAACTGCACTACACAACCAGCCTTTTTCTCCCCCAGCTAAGCACGGCAGGAGTTTGGGGAATAAAGGGGGAACACAGGAGTGGGGCCAAAAAGCTGAGGACTTGCCAAATTTTCATCTTCAGAGGCAATTTCCTTAAACTATCCAGAATCTGAGAACCAGCTGGCTCTTACCTTCTCCTAAAGCAGGCCTACCACCAGAACACAGAGATGGCACAGAACACCCCATACCTGGACAGCAACACCGGGTTTGATTGCCTTCTTTTCATGCTCGTTAGCATGCAAAGGCAAATTAATACCAGACAAGAATCAGGCATATGGGTCTAAACTACACACTGCATAATTAAACTGAGAATGAAAACAAATCAAAGGTATATATGTTCAAGTAGTATTTATTGTTCCTTAACATAAAGGAACAAGGAACTTGGCAAATATTTCTTATGAATAAAGGCCCATCTTCACAAAGGTAATGGGTTATGAATAGCAATGAAGAAGATAAGAGCACCTAAGATAAAGCCAGCTACAGTGAGCCAGAGACAGAAGCAGAGCCAGACTGCCAGTGGAAGAATTCCCATCCTACCGGAGCGCTCTCCACACAACCCTTTAATGCCAATGCACATCAGCATTTACACTGCAAGTGACACTTTAGAGAAGCATTTTTAAATGCAAAGTTTGGGATATCTCTTTTTTAATATGGATAATACTCAAAGCATCTTTCTCTCCACAGACTTGGGTCTCTCGTGCTTAAAGTCTGTAACATGCCTGTGTGCTCCGCCGCTAAGGGCGATTTAAAGAATTTGCTGTACCTACAGAATTGTATCACGGAGATCCTAGAGGGGATGACTAAAACTTGTGGAAATTAAGTTCTAAGGAAATATATAAATGTAGGTGACTGGGTAGGGTTTGGTGAACGTGAAGAACAGGAGGTGCTCCCACGTCTCTCTCTCAGAGCCAACTGCCCGTAGTAATAAATACCCAGGGTTGGTTGTGGAATCAGGTGCTTTGGAGAAAAAGAATAATGCATTAAAAATATTGCCAGACCAACAGGCTGCCCTGTCTCCCTCGAAGCTCCACGGTCCTGTACGAACAGACGCTGCAGGAAGACAGCTCAGACTGTCACACTCAGGCTGGCGCTGCCCGCAAACGAAAGGCAGTGACAAAATGTCATCCCTCCTGTTCTTCACCTCGGGAGGGACGCCCCTGCATCTCGCTCCTGGGCCCTCCTTCAGCCAGGCACAAGGAGGCTGCAGCTGCTACGTAGCAGAAGAGTTTAGGGTGCTAGTGGGGAAAGGATGGGAACAGCTCATCCCTAAAAAAAATGAGGAAATAAAACTTAAAAATATATTCTTTCATAAAGAGCATTGTTTAAATACTTAAGGCAGCTCCCTCCTGTAAACTCATCTTTATTCAGTTTCTGTAAATAAAACTCTGATTTCTGTTGCAGAGAAGAGATTTAAATCCACAGAATAACAAGCAACTGGAAAACATTTTATGAATTAATTAAAACAAGTTGTGAAGCTATATTATTCATTAAATTGCTAACACATTCTTCTAAAGAGAATGAAATATAAACAGCAATTCAATGGGTTTATTTTAGACTACGCGCTTGCCTTCTTGTCAATATTTTTCCTCAAAATTTAACCACGAAAATAATACCTTTATATGTCCGAACAACAGAGAGGGAAACATGTACATACTATTTTATCAATTACTATTAATTTTGCTAGTAGCGTAAGCATTCAGAGATTTAAAACCACGCATCCCGAAGAGATACATAACCCAGCCATAAATTACTCTTAAGAACTGCAGTGGAGCAGAGCCCTCCTTCCGAGTCCTCAACTCTGGCCGGCCCAACCGATCTGCTCCGGCCACTCCACCAGTTCAACGAGCGTCTCTAATGGTCTCCCCAGTTTAGGCTGCCCGTTTTCCTGCCAACGGGGATTGCCCTGCCTGCTGCAGTGCCCCCCTGAGCCCAGGCCAAGCATGCCTGCTGGAGCACCCCGCGAACACGGCACGCTTCTCGTGGCTCCGTGTTCCAGATGTCGGGATGCTGCCGCACAGCTGGACAGGAGAGCCCCGTATCCCACCCAGGAGGGCACCTCCCCCTGACCCCTTCGGCCCGGGCAGGTGAAGTGTTCTCCCTGGTCCAACACCTCGGGCTGGGTGCCAGCCCCGAACAAGTGCCCACGTTCGGGCGGCTCCGCAGCTGGAGAGGCTCGAGGAGGATCAATGTGACACGGCTTGATACGTGATGCTCATCCCAAGCAGGCTCGGGGCAGGTAGCTCTGCCCTGGGAGGGAGGGAGGGAGGGAGGGCAGGGAAAGCTGAGCTGCTGTTGGTTTGGGTTGGGTTTTGGTTTTTGTTGTTTTTTTTTCCTGGAGAAAAGTCGTATCAGAAATTCAGCACAAATAAAAAGTTTTCAGGAAAGAGCTGCTCGCGTATCCCAGCTGAATGGCGCAGATAAAAATACACCCCTGAAACTCTGACAAACTGTCCTTGTTGTTCAGGTTTATGTGATGACATTTTCAATTTAAAAAGCAATGAACCTCCACGCACACACTAATTAACTCAGGAGTAAGTTACAGACGATACTGCCTTGGTAAAGAGTTATTTTGAAACGAGAAGACTTACATGAAAATCATCATTTGAAAAAGAAAAGGAAAAATCAGATTTTGTAGAATCTGTCGTTGGAAAAACACTTCCACAAGAAGAAACACAGCTTTGCTGTCTCCCACCCCTGCACACAGTACAACTAAATAAATGTACCACAGCACGACGTAATACTTAGAGAGTGAGGGCAGAAATACGGAAACTTATGTTAAAAAGTAATTGGTCTTCATAACCACCAGGACAAATGACTTAATAGGCAATATATAACCTTTTAATTGTGTGAAGCCTACAAAACCTTGTATCCCAGTAGATCTAGTATAAAAAATGCATCTGACTGCAGCCCAACCAGGATTTACAGCCCAACACAGCCTGCACAAGCTGAATTATGGATTACATTACATTTTTTTATACATGGCACTGTAGAAAAGAAACCCCAACAGGTCAAACTGACTTATTAATCACTATAGCTAAAATAAACACTGTGTGGGAATAACATCAACTCATGGGCCACAAACCAGATCTAGGTGGAAACTTCTGAAGGCACTCGAACATGGGAGTCTTCAGTACATACCAACAGTGTCAACTGAGAAGCATTAAAATGTTCATTAAGCAACTTAACTTCCATTAATTGCTGCCAAGGGATCAGATCTCACGCTGAAATACACAATGTACAGATGCACAGATTTGATTCAGGCTGTTCCTTTCAGACTTCACTGTGGATGTTCTTCATCAGGAGTTTTCTACAACAATGTCTTATTGCTTAAGTGATCTGGACACTGAAAATTATGATCTAGGATGGAATCAAATCACCTCTTGTAATTCTCCTTGTCCCTAACCAAGAGGAGCCACAGGACATGTCCCGCTACAGGTAAGCTCATCTAAGTAAGGAACAATTCACAACACTAAGGAATAACTAGGTGAAGATTCAGACTCAGTACTTCTTGAAGTAAATAAAATAATTCTTCTGCTTTCTCAATCAAAAGACATTGATGCCAAATATTTCCAAAGATGCAATTTTTGTTTACAGTTTCTTCAGAGGGACAAAACCTACCTTCTCTTTTAATTTTCTTCTCGAAGGCCTTCCATACGGGTTCTGATTTACTTCAGGAATATCATGAAATGAAAAGAATCCTTGAACTCTCGATCTATGTTTCTTCCTAACATCACTGGCAAATTACTTCGACTGCCTGCACAGCTGACGACAACGCCAGGAACATTCCCATCGTTCTGTTCCTCAGGAAGGTAAGAGCTGAGTCAAAGCAGCATCAGATTCATCCCAGCTCATTGTAGCTACACAGCTGAGGTTCAAGGCTTTTGATAAAAGAATTATCTGGCAACATCAATTTTACCAAAAGGCAACACTCTTACAGCTGTCAGTGGTGTCTGTGGGCAGGAGTGGAGCAGACTGCACTTTGTTTCCCCTTCCCTCCTTTAATTGAGCTTCAATGTTTCTGAAATTGGATGCTATTCATAAAAATTACTTACAGAGTGAGAAAATTAATTTTGGCTTTGGAGACAAGCACCAGGCATATTTCCCCAGCCCATTAGATACAGCTCATCTTTTGCTTTGTAAAGACGTTCCTTGAAGTTGTTTTTTTTTTAAAGTGTATTAGCAAAAGAATGAAAACAAATTTAGAAAAAAAACAACAAGGGATTAACAAAACCTCGCCAAAGAGAGAAATGTAGGTGGCTTCTCTTCTGGATTGGGAAAAATGTATCAGAGGCCAGAGATATGGGCTGGGACAAAAACGCCCTCTGCCAACACCTCCCCTATGGACAAAGCAGGCTGCAGTGCTGCTGTCTTTTTGATCAAGAGCAGAAATCCCTCACCAGTGGCTGTTTCCCCTGACAGACTGCTTGTCCTTTTTAATGTTACATGAGAGCACCAGCCTGAATTTCCCTCCCCTCAGAGCTAGTACCACTACCACTGATTAGAGATGCTGCTCTGCCTAAGGGCGCTCACTTCTTTGGCCAAGGCTGTTTAACCTGTTGTGCTCCTCGCATTCCCTCCCTTCTCCTTTGGAGACAGAAACTTTGCCTTTTTTAGGGAACTTTCTGCTCGTTCTCCTAAGAGAGCTGCCTCTAAATTGTTCAGTAATTGGTCCATCATACAGAGGTATTTGGCTTTGCAAGAGACTGTCATGCTCAAAAGGACTGGAGAATCAGCTCTTTTCTTGATAATGACAGCATGGGCCAACACTATTTCCATGCTGCTAAAGCATGGAAATCACTATTTATGATCCCTTCTCCTTTCTCAAACTCAGCTGCAGAAAATCTCCTCATTCTCTTCATTCTCCTCCCTCTACAACACTGCTGTTCTTTGTCCTTTGGTTTGCTGAGATAATTATTGTACCGAGATTACTACAGACGGTCACAAAAGCCTCATAAGATTCTTAAATGACCCATGGACTCCATGCATGAGCTTTATAGTAGTTTAACTTAGTTTTAATTGACACTGTGAAGTGTGTGTGTGTCTCCAGTGATGCTCGGAAGAGTGATCTGTAACTCACTTCCCAGTTACTGAAACTGCTCCTAAAACCAACTCCAGGTTCCTGCAAAGTGGTACCAGTTAAAAACCTATAAAGACCATAATGTTATTGAAATCAGTGGAACTCCACACAGGCCAAAAAAGCGAGGGTTTGCTTCGAACACAGGAGGAGAAGGAGGGAAAACACCAGTTTGACTGACACATCACGGAGACGCTCATGATAATTTTATCACCACGGTCCCTCTAGATGGCAAAAAATACCCTTAAATTGTTGCTGTTTTTTAACTTCTCTTTTTGCCTGTCTTTTCGGTGGCCTATATTAAAAAAACAAACCCAAAGCCCAGCGGTGTGAGGAGGATGCCAAGGTCGGGGAGCTGCAGTGCTGCAGGATGCCCTTCCCTCCCTCCTGCAGGAACTGGCTGCCAGCCTGTAACTGGGAGGCAGGCAGTAACCGAGTAACTAATAAATAAGGAGTGCACCACTAAAGTAAACAGTGCCCTCGCTATAATTAGCTAGAACAGACAAGCTGCTGGTGGTAGATGTCTCTCCCAGTTCCCTCCGGCCCTCTCCAGCCCCCACAGAATCCCTTTAACCAGCATGCTCCTGTTTGACTCCAGGCCAAACAAAGACAAAAAAAATCAACCTTTTTTTTTCCCAGTCACTCACTAGAACAGAGCACGTAACAAAAGGAGCACCAAGATGAAGATCCCACCATCGGCTACTTTAAACTGCATTATTTCTCTGAGAGCCAAACGCTGCCCGGAATATTGAGGACACGGTGGGGAACTTCACAAAGCTGCATTTCACGCGCGCCGACGGCCCCAAAGAGCTCCGTGCTCAGGTGGCACGGGACTTCTCACGGGCACGGGACTTCTCACGGGCACGGGACTTCTCACGGGCACGCTGGGATTGTGTCATTCCAGGATGACATCGCTCACGGAACCTGCACTGAGGACCTGACTTTAACTTTGGGGCACGTGTACGTGTAATATGCACACACGAAATGCTCGCAAACTGATAAAGCAAACATTCTGATTTACAGTAGAATCTTGGAAGAGTTGCACATGGAAAAAGGGGACCATAAAAGGCCTGGTTCCATTTTTCTTTCTTACACGCTGAGCTTGTTTTCAATCGGGACTACTTAAAACGAAGGGATAATTTTTTAGTGCACATAATAACACAGCAAGTTCCGAATGCAATGTTTGTCTGTCAGACTTTTTTCTCCTTTTTTTAATTCAAGAACCTCTACTTTTTTATCAACAGATAAAAAGACCACATCCAGCTGTAGTATGGGAAGACCCCTTTAAGGGACACACAGCTTGGACAATGGTTTGGTTCTCGGTTCCACAATTGACATCAGGTGAAATAACACTGAGCTTGGTCAGTGCTCCTGGGGAGGGTGTTCACAGTAGAAACTGGCAACCAGATTCCCTTGAAGCTCAAGGCTGTTTGCCTAAAGGCTCAGGGCAAACTAAAAGTGTTACCCTAATGGTCACTCTCTGTATGACCAATACATCACTTGACTTCCCATAAAAGAATCGGGCTGAAAATATCCAAAAATGTGCATCTTACTACATTTCAGGGTTTTTAGACTTTTTTCCAAACCTTAGCTTCAGTACGGAATTTTGTAGGCAGAAAGGAAAAAAAAAATCCAACAAAATGCACCTGGCATTGAATAGGATGGAAGGGAGAAGGAAATTAATCCATGTGATGATTCATCTGACTCCTCTAGGGAAGGATCACTTAAACGGGAAACACTGACACTTTCACACACAGGTGCGATTTTTTCCATGTATATCTTGAAAAGTTACACCTCGCAAATTTTCTGGTCAGGTTTGAAAAATTATTTTCACTGACATCCAAAAAACGTCACTGCACCTTGGGCCCTACCTTCTAAAGTCAATGGGCAAACCCTCAGCTAGACCCTTCCAGACTCCCAGTCTCATCAGTTTTACTCAGGAGAAAGAAAAATTCTGTCCTTACAAGCGTCAGAAAAACAGAGGCTGCAAAGCAGATGCCTGAAAATCAGGAAGACAAACAGAGCAGACAACTGAAAAGAGAGAAAAGCTCAACCCAAACCCACCCCCAGAGCAAAAGAAAGCTCACCCCCCCCTGTCCCCACAGCCTCAAGGTACCCTGTTGCAAGGCAAACCTTCCCAGGAGCAGCAGCAGAGCTCCACGGGCACTGACAAATCATGGATGAACTATTAACTACCCCAAAGTCATTGGGCCATTCTCATTTTCCAGGCTAATAAGCTGCACACACTATATTTATAAAGTATCCATAAGTAAAACAGTTGTATTTAATATTGCATTGATAAAATTATTTTCTCTTAAAAAGGCAGTATTTTTTTTCCTTTTGCAAGCCAGAAGGAGAATTTCCATGAGAACAGCAAGAGCACTCCACTGTTTAAGAAAGAATGCAGCAGGAAACCTTGGCAAAGCAGAGCAAGAAATGCTCCCGTGGTCTCCTCCTGCACGGACATCAACGTGCAGCCAGGTGGGACCAGCCACCACCTCCCCCTGCGAACGAAGCAAACCCCAAATCTGGCCTGGCCAATAAGGAGAGATGATGAATATCATGGACTCTCCGTTTGTGCTGCACAGATCAAAGGAACACACACACAGAGCAAGCAAACCTGTTCCACCGGTAAGAAGGAATGTTTTCCCTGGCACTGCCGCTCCTGTTCCTTGCGTCGCTGCCTGGCTGTCCCTTCTGTCAGCTGAGACCCACGCAGGAAGGCTCCGTGTTCCTGCCCGTTTGCAAGGCAGGCAGTGTATCCTACACATTCACTCCACAGCACAGTGATTAATCAGCAAAGGAAACACGCATCACCTTCAGAGCCTTCCTAATTTTTACTGCACGCTCTGTGAGATGCATTACAGGAATGCTCACAAGTCCTGTTTCACAAAATAAAAGCAGAATCCTAAAAAAAACCAAAAAACCGGTCTGTGTTCGTCGCAGGCTAAAACACAGCGTGGAATTAAATTTCTAAAACTGAAAATTGATCATTGGGGCGACTGATTTTTAAATTGAAATCTCATTTATTGAAGAATGAGAAAAATAGATGCAATTACTAATTAGGGTAACATCTATATAGTGTTTCAGAAGACTGATTTTCAAATAGGTATGGACACGTTTCTTGTGGACTGTTTTAATACTTAGCGGATTTTGAAAACAGGAAGTAAAACAAGCCCTAGAAGTTAAAGCTAAACTTGAGATTTTCAAAGATTCATACAGTAGTATGCCTGTAATTCCATGAAAAATGTCGGGACAGACTTCCTTTCTTCTGCCTCCTTGAAAATCCAAACGCACACATTTACCTGATAGTTTTGGGATGCCTCGAGTGGAATTTCAAGTGGCAGCAGCAGTGACATCCCACCCCGCCACGGGGCTGGGACAGCCAGTGCATTTTATCATGCCAGTGAGACAAAGCAAAGAGTGCTTGAAAAGGCAACGATACAGGGAGTCCAAAAACTCCTCCTGTCCTGCCCTTAGTCTACAGGCTTCAAAAGCACAAAAAGCAAACTTCAGCTCCTTGAACCATAAATGCTTGCAAAAGCTGTTCTGGTCTATTAGAGCTGCTTTCATATAACTCAAGCTTAACCAGTGTAAAGGATCTTTAGATTCCAGTGCTTCCTAAACATATCTTGACCACTTTAAACAAAAAGCAATTTATCCAGAGCCAACTATCCAGTCCGAAGACCAAGCTGAGACTTGAGCTGTTGAACAAGTTGTTCCAAGGATCCTTGGAAGCGGATGCCATAAAACTAACTTCAGTCCCAGAAGGTGAGGGAACAGCCCAAAGGTTTGCTCAGAGAAGGGCAATCCCACAGAGTGGTGTTTATCTGGAGTTCTGGTTCTTTCAGATCCGTCAGAAGCAGTTCTGCCTCATATATTGGCTGATGAATGAACTCATAAAAGTGTGTGATATTCACTGAGCAGACACTTTGGAGAGAAGCCAGCACGCGACCCTTTGTAAGAAAGACTTCTGCAGGACACACTGTACATCTCTTATTGTTCAAAAGGGCAAGAGAGGAAGGAAACCAGGTCAGGTTTTCCAAGACACAGCTCACGCCTGACCCATTCCAAAGAGCAAATTACCCAGTATCAATTCTTCTTGATATTGTTAAAATATCGACAAGCAATTTGAGAGGTAATTGCAGGCCTTGCTGAAATGTCTGTGGCTGACCCAAGATGAACTGAGAGCTGTAACGGTGCAAATAAATGAATCACCTCCAGTACTGGTAACTAAGAGAGACT
This sequence comes from Sclerurus mexicanus, assembly GCA_013396755.1. NCBI lineage: Eukaryota > Metazoa > Chordata > Aves > Passeriformes > Furnariidae > Sclerurus > Sclerurus mexicanus. Next base: position 328,946 of record VWZF01003287.1, read on the forward strand.
GCAGCCCAAAGTACTTGTCCCCAACTCTGTCACAGTGCCCAAGTGCTTCTCAAGGAGTCGTGAATCCATCCCTACGCGTTCACTCAGAAATCAGGAGCTGCTAACAGCACAAAGAGCTGACAGACAGGAGCATTAAGTAACTCCTCTATGCCTGCCTTTGGAAGCCTCTGGTATCACGGATTTCCAAGTCTTAAACCAGAATCTTAATCATGTTTTACACAAAACCACGTTAAAATACTCAAACCATCTCAAAGATTCATTTAATTAAAAAACGTGGTGCCTCATACCTGGACTACATTTCACAATCACTTCAGTAGTTAGCTTTTCTCTACACAAAACATCACTGCTTTCACCGTAGTTTTGGGACTTCCCAGCTCTGCGAGAACATTATCCTTCTCCCGATACAATGGCTGGAACACACTGGATGGGAGAACACACAAGTGGCAGCTCTCCCTTGAGCACTGGCCCAACATACAATCCTGCACATTTTGAAAGATGGTGCTTGGGATAGTTTGCTGAATATTCTTGAGATGACTGCTCTTCTGCTGGGAGAAGGAGGGTTTTTTCCTTAGCCCTAAAATGACTGTCTTCAATAAGTGGTGATTCACTGAACTAGCCCTGAAGCTGCCTGTGGAAGCTCAGTATTCAAAAACCATCTGTGCCAGCAAGTACCAGGAGAGGGCTTTCACTTGATATTTAAACAAATTATACCCTCAGATATTTCAAACATATACTCTGTATTTATGTATTTTGGGATACTAGCCATAGGTCTCGATGAAAAGGCAAGTTATTTAATAATTATTATTATTATTAAACACAGAAAAATATTTGCATTTACGATCTACACTTTAATTCCATAATAATACGGAAACATGCAAATTCTGCATTCATGCCACCTTAGCACTGCTCAAATATTTAGCTCATGAAGCCACCTGACCTAGTCTGGTGATGGTTAACCCTTTTCTTAAAGCTTTAACTTTTAAAATTACACGAAAATACCCATTTCATAAAGAAAACCAAAACTGAATCCTAACTCTTAAAATCCTTCCAATTCAAGAAGAAAACACTGAAAAGGTGAACTGAACAGATTCGAAATGCAACAAAAAGCAACTGAGGTGAACAAAAGCGACCCAAACCTTTTCAGTGTGTTTAATGTGCTGCCAGGGGTGCCCGAGGACGCTCACGGAGGAGCTGAGTGGTGGCTGTCTTGTACATTGTCACACGTGTGTGTCACCCACTGTCCCCAGAGCAGAGGGACCGGCTGTGCCCATGCTCACACCGTTAGATACCTGACTTGATAATCACGCTTAAAACCCCAAAAAGCTGCGACTGTGTAAGGTATTTTCCAATAAATTTTGTCCACTGCTATGAAATAAATGATAAGTCCCTAGGAAATCCTGCGACTGCGATATTTTCAACTGCGCAAGGTAGAGAAGCTGAACCCTTCCAAAGGTATCTCATTTCTCTTCCCCCTCTCTCCTTCTCTCTTGATCTAAAGCACGTTGTTATAATAACAAGCAGGCCGAATCAGTGATGAGCTGCTGCTGCTGCTCCAGAGGCAGCTGTGTTTGCAGCAGATCATCTCAAACCCGAGCAGACGAGAGAGGTGCTCAAGGAAGCACATGAAGTGCAGGTGAGCTCCCGTCTGCCGCCCGTGTCTCGCCCTGAGTTCCCTTTCCAGTGCTCCCTGGGCTCTGGGCCAAACTGCTGCAACGAGCCGAGCAGGAGCGATTCACTTTTGATAGTTGTTAGCTTAGTCTTCTTTGTATTTATCAAATGGCAATGGCTTAGCCCAGGGTACGACACGAGGCAGGGCCAAGGAAAGGGAAGGGGCAGGAACGCACCGCTGGGCACGGGGATAGGGATCCTCCCGCTCAGATTAGCTCAGGCTGTTGCCTATTCCCAGCCTGCGACTGGCCACACGTTGTTCTTCCACAACATCCAGCCCCTGCTCAGCCCCTCTTCTAGAAAACATTTCTTGCCACTTTTTGGAAAAGCATGGTTGCATGTGGAAGGAAATAAAAACGGCACGTAAAAATAATCTCACTCCACAACTACTGATCTTCCATGTCCCAGAGTAACAGAATAAAAACGAGCTGTACTAGTACAGGGAAGACAAACGATGTGCCTGGTCTTGATAACTTATGATAATCCTGCCATCCAAAAAAAAAAAAAGTCTATTCAGCTATGGCTTGAAAACGAGCAAAGAGGTCCAAATGAGCCCTGGCAATGTGAGACAGAGAACAAGTTTAAAGGAAACACTCTCGAACAAAGTGCTGGTGGAAAACATTGGCAATGATGAGCACAAGGTTTTTCACATTTGTAGAAGCTGTAGAAGAGCCATTTCCCTCTATACAACAATCAGTGCTCGAACAAAGAAACACTGAGCTTCCCCATCAACTTTTCATCTGAAACAGAATATCCATCAGTGCTCCCTAAATTGACCTCCTGCTCAGATCAAAAGGGTATTATTAAAAAGGTCCGATTTCCAAAGAGAAATCCTGAGCTGGTATTTCTGTTAAAACAAGGAGCTGGACTGAAATCTAGCCCTTGTCCCCGAAAAATGGCCAATGCAACCAAGTAACATACCCAACAAGAGTCAGCTCAGAAAAGGCACAAAATGTAACATGCTGGGAATTTTACGAATCATGGAATGATGTGTAAGTGATTTCTCTTTGGATCAGTAAACATGCAGGGTCTCAGCTGCAACAAAAGCAGGCATGTAAGTCAAAAAAGGTTAACGAGAAGATGAGCAATTTCAATGCAAAAACTGGATATTTTGAATAAAAAAAAAAACAAAAAACACCAAAAAAAGGCAGGCCAAGGAAGCTCTGGCCAAGCCAGACCTTGCAAGCAGAGATTATCAGCAGCAAGGGCTTTAAGAGGCTTAGGAATTGCTCAGAGAAATGAGTGCCATAGACCACAGTGGAGGTCAGAGAGCTGAGGGTGGGACTGGGCTTAGGGGCTGCCAGTACCACAGAAGTCTCATAACAATGTTTGTAACCTCCACAAACCCAAAGAAGAGGCATCAGACAGTCTCAGACAATACCAAATTCCAGTACCTTTTATAGTGAAACACCTTGGAGGAGTTGAGTTTTTTCCTGCAGAGCCCTCTAACAAGCTCAGGAGAACAAGAGAAAGGGAGTTCCCAGCAGCCAGCTCGTGTGACGTGGCTTCTACGCTGCTTCAGGTCCCGTTGCCCAGAAAACACAGGGAATAATGCAGGCACAGCATCCAAGACCCTGCAGTCAGCTTGCAGCCAGGTATCTCTGTGAGCTGGCCAGGAGGGGTGGAAGCTGGGAGAAGAGGGATGGGAACAATTCCCTCCGAACTGGCACACAATTCGTGGCTCCAGGACATCCACGTATCGGCAAAAACTTCAAGGGTCATTTGCCAATGGAACAATACATTTGTTTAGCAAAATCTGGGCTAGGGAAGCAACAAAAGGAAGCAAAAAACCTCCAGAAGCCTTTGAAATTTGTCACAGACCTTTTCTTTCTCTTTCCTTGAAGCGCCGTACCAGGAGAATAAGGAGATTCCAGGGAGAGAGGGAAGCTGTTCATCATAACCCATTTGGGCACAGAGCTCTGAATAAAATGTTTCCACTGAACGTGACCATAGTTTTGCTCCTTGAACTATACAAGCCTACAAAAGGATCACTTTTTAAAAATGGGACAGTAGACAATAAAAATTAAATTCTGATACTTGGAAGAAAATATTCCTTTGGTCAAGTGGAGACAAGCAGAGAATGTGTACTTGGTAAAATCTGAAGGGATCCGTGTATTATTAAAAGGTTCAAATCAGCTTTAAATGAGTGAAAGCCAAAGCTATCACTATCCAGTTTGAGCTTCTAGTGAAAGCTTCCTCTGGCCTGTTGGTGTGAGATTTCTCACAGGTGCATGTGGAGGAGAACAAAATTCTTTATCAAACAAAGACAAAGAGGGACACTGAAAGGAAGGCAATAACAGGACAACAAAAACCCCAGGAAGCTCCCCCAGTCTGAAACTAATTTTATCAGAAGCGGGAGCACCTCCTACATATCTGGAGTCCTAAGTCAACTCTAGAATGTACACAAGATCCACTTCTTTTCCTTGCTCAGCTAATGCCCTAGCACTAATCTTAGCACAGGGAAAGAGAGAGGTCAGATAAAAGCTATCCAAAATGGGAAACAAAAAAGGTCTTTGGAAACGCCTGGCATTTGGACAATCAAACGCCCGAGCCAAAACTGTGAGTTTAGTTACCCAAAACAAAACTTTGTTTGCCCTTTGCTCGGAACAGGCACACCACAGGGAGAGCTGCCCCGAGCGCACCGTGCAGGCTGAGGCAGCAGGAACGGGAGCACCCAGCTGTACCCGTGCTGGGCAACACAGGGCTCTGACCCAGGCACCCGGGGCAGGGCAGCCCTGCCAGCCCTGCCAGCCCTGCCCTCCACCCGGGCCACCGCGCTCCAGGCTGGGGGTGACTGCATTCCACCGCGCAGGGCAGCTCCTGCTCCAGCTACGACGGCAGGAGAACCACGCCAACAAATGTGATCCTGCTGCTGGAGCACAGTGTTCTCACGGAAATTTCTTACAACTCAGCATGATCACAAGCTCGTCTTTGCAGTGGCGGGGGACAAGCTGACGTTCTCTACGAAGTGTTGGCACGTATTTGTCACAAACCCACACATACTGGTGCTACTACAAGCCCTTGGTTCCAACTGTAAGACTGCAGGTGTGTTTCTCTGGACACTTCTTCAGCCCCTACTCATTATTTTATTCCTTTTCCCTCGGCTTATGCAGAGGAGAAGACAGGTACAAAGGCAGTGAGTTGTTTGAGACCTACACTTCACATTTAACTATTTTTCAAATACTCTTTAATTATCTGCTGAAAGCGAACACTTGAAAATACAACTACGAGACGATGTCATTTTAACTGTGGCAAGATAAACTGGACTCGGGCTCCTTCTAATTGAGAAATGTGCCTTTTCAAGTGACAGAGTTCCCTGAAAGCATCAGCGTGTAGCAGCTCTGGCTGTTCCCAGGGGGTGCAGGAGTAGGACTGTGTCCCCCCGTGTATGGACATACCTCCCCTCCTATGGAGAGCAGCCCGGGCGCGTCCAGCTTCCGTTTCTTGCGGGGACCGATCGCTGCCAGCGCGGTCAGGTTGGCATCCCTCTGCCTCATCTGTGCCAGCTCCTGCTGCTGCATCTGCCAGGGACACAAACAGCTCTCGTTAGTTTGGAGTGCGGGGGCATTGCAAAGCCTTGGTTTCAGACAAGGTGGAAGTCACGAAGGAGCAATCCCTCACAGCACGTTGCTGTTCCCACAAACACCACTTTAGCAGCTTTGCCATAGAGGAGTCATGAAGGTACAGAAGTTCTCGTGACTTTTCACAGGATTTCCACTTCCCAATAACTCAGGTGGTTTTGGAAACTCCATCCTTCTCATTAAAAATCACCTTAGCAAGTACTACATACTAACCATACATGTCCAGTTTAAGACTGATAGGAAGAACGTAAATGCCAACTCTTCTTTCAATCCCATATTTATTTTGAGTATTTCAAATATACTTCATATTTTCTTTAAAAAGAATCTAAATCAATAGAACACCTCTGCCTAAACGCCAGCTGAACGTAATGCTGGCACAAAACCTCCCCAAACCAAATTTAAACTGCTTTCTGGGATTAGGCTTTAGGTAAGAACACATTTCACTACTTTGAAGCTAAGAATTAAACAACCTGCCAGCTCCATTATGTAATAATGTAGCATGTTACAGAAAATCAGAGAAAATACTCTGGCCAGCACAAGAGAGGCAAGATTGCATCTTCACTAAGATCTGTATAATCCTTTCAGAGAGTTAAGTGTCAGACTCCCATGAACACTATTACTCTCATAAATATTCTGATCATCAATACTACACACCACTAATTGATTAGGTAACACAGTACATTATTTTAATCACATAAAAGCGTTCACAACTCTTAGCAATAATTCTTATTAGTTTCAAGGCTCCGGGTTTGCAAAATCCCTCAGTAAATTGGGAGGAGGTGTTTGCTTCCTGGTGCCACTGATGCCACACTGTCCCTGCCTCAGCAGCAACGCACAGAGCAAGACCTCCAGAAACTCAGTGCTGGTCAGGAAACATTGCATGATACAGGCACAACTCTTCATCAAGATAAAACTGAACTGACAAGCAGAGCTGGAAGTGTCTCAGCCATTACCTACATGTGACCTGCACATCAAAGCAGGGTCTGAACTATCTTGGACGATGTTAAAACGAAAGAAGATTCAAGCAAGAAGGTGCCAGTGTAAAGTATCTCCTCTCCATTCACCTCTGCTCAGAAAGAGCAGGTCCACCTCATGTCTCCTGTGCAGTGCATTTTCCAGATGTATTCATTTAGCAATGCAACGTATTTGTGGCCAAGCATTACATCTGAACAGCTCTGGCACGAGCTCCCCACGGAGGGCTTTGAACTCAAGTGCTGGTGAAGGTCCATCCCACCCTCCCACGATGCCAAGGCTGACACACCCCAGAGCCTGAGGAGGGACTGCAGGTGAGGAAGGGGACTCTTTCCCTCTGCTCTTGTGAGACCCACCTGCAGAGCTGCCCCCAGCTCTGGGGCCACCAACACAAGAAGGACATGGATCTGCTGGAGCAAGTCCACAGGAAGCCACATAGAGAGGTGGAGCATCTCTGCTGTGAGGAAAGGCTGAGAGAATTGGGACTGTTCAGCCCAGAGAAGAGAAGGCTCAGGAGAGACCTCCCTGTGACTATCCAGTACTTAAAGGGGACTCACTGGAACACTGGAGAGGGACTTTTTTACAAGGGCATGGAGTGACAGGACAAGGTGAAATGGCTTCAAGCAGGTGGATTTGGATTAGATACCAGGAAGCAATCCTTCCCTGGGAGGGTGGGCAGACCCTGGCACAGGGTGCCCAGAGAAGCTGTGGCTGCCCCTGGATCCCTGGAAGTGCCCAAGGCCAGGTTGGACGGGGCTCGGAGCAACCTGGGCTGGTGGAAGGTGTCCCTGCCCATGGCAGGGGGTGGGACTGGATGAGCTTTAAGGTCCCTTCCAACTCAAACAGTTCCATGTTTTTATATTCTTCAGTAAAAGTGAATTCAGTAATTTAGAGTTTGAAAATCCACTTTCCACATTTTTATGCCCTGCATTTTGCCACTTCAGTTACTATCATAAGTCCAGCCTAACATCATCTAAAAACACACATCTCATCTGCAGCACAGAAGGATTTCCTACCTACAAAAACGAAACGCAGAACAATATCTAAATAATAGTGCAAAGGTCTGTACATACTTCTCTTTGCCAACTCATATTAGGTTTTTAGCTCAAATATCTTTGGCTCTCTTCCAGATTAAATGCCAGTTAGACAGAGCTGCCCGCTTACCCTTTCAAGGTAGATAGCAACAGTGGTGAGCTCTAATCATTTACAAAGGTCATGATCGGAAGCTAGCCCGTGAGCAGTCATTTAAAATTCGATTGATCCCTATTTGTAGTCAGGGAAAGAAAATGGACATTTCAGCTGTATTGTAATTATGAGGCTTCAAGGCAACTGTAAATAGATGTGCAAATCCAGATACCGGCAAATACCTTAGAGAAGAAATTATTACTATAGTATAACATATATCCAGGAAAGGTTGAAGATAAAACTGCATATAAAAAAAGATCAATCATCTTTTTGCTAATTTGCCATGCTTGCCAGCCTATAAGGGTTATCACAATTATCAGGAGTCTGATGAATATTTAAGCGAGGGCCAACTGGCTCAGAGTGATCTCAGACGAAGTTGTCAAGCTCTGCAGAATTAGAAATTTTGCACTGGAGTAAGTATTCGTTTCCTGGGAGGTGCAGGTCAGGAGAGGAGTCTAACAGATAACTGGTACCATGCAAAGGTTATATGAATATTATATGAGTATCTTATCCAAAGTCACCATTTCCAAACCCACAGGAGCAAATACTTGGCTCTCTGGACCACCTGTACTGCACTGCACCATGACTCTTTCAACAGGCAATATAAGCACAGGGCCTCTTTTTTATTTTATGGGTTTTATTTTGCACATGCAAATTGTAAACACATCACGCCTTTTCTCCAGAGTCCCAAAATAGTGGGATAAGTCCTGCCCTCACTCTGAAACCTGCAGTGTCTGGTGCTGCTCTACCAACCGAGCACGGAACAGCTTCAAGAGCCTGCAGAAGGGTTTGCGCTCGTCTCTTCCTCAGGTTCTCTGTCCTTTTCTCATCACTGAGGAAAGCCAAAGATAGCTCTTGATATCACATACTGATTTCTGACAAATGCACAAGATTTCCCACTGCCTGTAATTGAGCAGCTGAGAACAACAGCCAGGGCCAAAGGAGCCGGGCTCTGTTCTGCCCACTCTGGGTGAACCCTGGTAAGACCTTTTCCTTCACCTCCCCGTGCCTCTCACCCCACATCACCCAGCTTGTCTATTCATGCTACGAGCTCTCCAGACAAGGATCCTCCTCTCCTACGTGCCTTACTTATAATCAAGCCCCAGTGGGATGAACAGACATCATTAATTTAATACAAATAAGGAATATGCTGCCAGGTTCAAAAGCTCCAGACAAAAACACAATACAGTTTCTGGTACCGGTTTTACACACCGGCGTAAACTGCAGCAGGAAAGAACAACCTTATGTAAACCCTCATGAATGCTGATCAAAAAATTTCTAATACATCAAACACACGCGTCATCAGTGAGATCAGAGCATCTGATTTTTTATAAAATAAGGACTGAAGTGCTGAAATACTTGATAAATACTGTTGCACAAACTCTCATCAACCTTCTAAAAATTACCACTGGTGGGTTTTGGGGGTTTGTTTTGTAAACTCACCCAAAGGCAGAGAATCATAAAATGACATTTAAAAATAATCAAAAGAATTATGCTCCTGATAGTGGTTACCAAGAGAGGCCTTAATCTTGCAGTGGTTACTGCACCCCAGCTGACTCAGAACATCTCTGCACCCTCACTATTAGCTGTGCATTTGGTACAAGAAAACATCCTTGAGGTTTAGGGATACTTAGCAAGACTCCTGGATGTTATTTAACATCCCAGAGCAGACTGGCCACCGTAGTTGGCTTCTTCACATCCCCATTCCAACTTTATCTTCCTTCCATGTCCAACTCACAGACTTGTTTCATCACCCACATCAGACTCCCTGCACCAGTCTCTTCATACTCCTCATCCGTCTCTTCACCAGAAATGTTCCTCCCAGTTGCAATCTTCGTTTAAAATGACTAAAAATGCAGAATCTTGGCCTTGGTACAAGAGAGGAGAGACTGTACCTTGCCCACAGACCTGGGGGCTCTTCTCCCCGGTGTGCTCTGCAGCCACACTCTGTGCCGGGTGGAAGTGACCTTGCAACCAGCCTGGCAGCCCCGGTTCCACAGTAACCACCCTCTGAATCCTCAGCACCAACAATTCAATCAGCAGCTCTCCCGGTTCTGAAATTACTCTTAAAAGTACCTGTAAAACTAAAGCTACTTATCTTCTGACTTTACCCCATCAGTTGTATTTCAAAGCAACGAAGCAGCCTGGTTTACAATGCAGTTTCTCTTCTAAGCAAGCCAGTTAGTAATTTCTGCATACTTAAACAAATGAGGCACCTGTTACTATCTATACATCCTGATAAAATAATTTCCTGTTAATTAACATGATTTAGCAGAAATTAATCTAACTCACTGCACCAACCACCAAGATGCCACTGTTTGATAGCTGCATTCACTCACACTCTCATTTTCATACTGGACTGCTGATGCAAAATCATTCTTCAACTTGCCTTCGTCACAATTAATATGCATATACTTATCAATAACATATTAAAATTTCTGCCCTCTGGGAAGGAAGCAATGCTTCAATTCAGAACCACACTAATCAACAACAATTAACTTTTCTGAAAGTCAAAATATTTCTGTAAAACACAAATATATCAATAAATGTTTACAAATGAACTGCTGTTCCTTGCTCCTTATCCAACCCAAATGTATTTTTAGCATGCCATTTACTTACTGAGAGGGATCTCGTTTGGTGAAAACACAGCACAAATGAAGGCAGCATTATTTGGACAATGGCATTTTCTTCTTTGTGATGGTGGCACAGCATTAAAACCACAGACAGAACACTGTTCCACTGCTTTCACAAAGTAAACCTAACAACAGAGCTTCTAAAAGGTTAGTTTGCTTTCTTTATATCGTTATTTGTTGTGACACATTTAGGTATTTTAGACAGAAGTGCCACAAGCCATATGCTGCAAGGAAGAGAGCCATATGTCTGTCTGAACTATCAACATCGGACCTTAAAATCTAGGTTTAATAATTTCCAAAAACCAGGAACACAACTTATTCATCAGGCAAAATGCAGGCAAATGACAATTAGCTCTGTGTAAAGCAGAGATGTGGATGAAATATGGGCATGAGCTGCAGCTGCCAAGGACTGCACTGAGAGACATCTCCTTCAGGAGGATCAGAAAGTTAAAATTCAAGTCTACATATAAATACCTTCGAAAATAAAAGGGAGAAGAGGGAGTGGCATCACATGAGAGAGGAAAAGGTCAAGGAGGTGTTTCTCCACCTACAGGCAGAATTCAGGGATGTCTTTTGGCCTGGAAGGAAAATAACCCAGTGACTGAGACACAGAGACGATTGTGAAGATAAAGAAGAAGAAAGGGCTTAAGGAAGGAGTCATGTATGTTTAAATACTGCCAATACGGGATTTGATAAGGGAATCGAAGCCGAGTTGTAAAAGTAAGTTTCTACAGTCACAGAGCCAACTCAGCCCCCAAAGAAGGAGATTTTGCCTACTTACAATTCCCAGCGCGGTTCAGAAACAGCACCTGAGAGGTGCGGCGGCACAGAACACAATAAATAACTGCAGGCAGGAGCGAGGACAGGCAGCAATGCAGCCCCAACAGGGAGCTGGCAAGGCAGGGTGCGAAATGGCACAGATGTCTGATGGAAGCAAGATCACGTAAACAGCGATTTAAGCCCTGATTTCTGGCCAATGGGCATGAACGGAGAGCCCTCCTAATTCTGTCCGCGATGGATGGCTTAATTCCTGAGAACAGGGTCATATGCTGGGAGAAGCCTGTCTTAATTGCTGCTTCTGCACCATGTATCTATCAGTCTCGGACAGTGATTGCACCCCCCGGAAAAACCTCTTTTTTCGCTGAGGAGTGCCCGAAATGCGGAACCATTACACACGTCCTAAGACGCCCACAACAGAAGGTGCAATTAAAGAATGAAACTCGTTAAAAACGCTGGCAGTAACCTCAACAAGTGCAGGAGAGCGATCAAGGAGGACCGGGGCATCAGTGAGCTCCCGAGCTCGTGCCCCTCCGTGGCACTCGGGGCTCTGAAGGGCAGCACCAGAGGAGGCAGTGCCACGATGCATCGGCAGAGGGGCTTTACCTGTGACAGCGAGGTGTGCACTGAAGTCACAGCTCTGACAGGACGCATCCTGCTTTCTTCAAGACAGGGCTGGCTGCTGCTTCTTTAGAAGCGCTGCCCCCCCAGCTCAGTGAAAGCTCCAGTCAGGACTCACAAGGGCTGGACATCTATTGGAACCAGATCAAGATTTTACTTCACTGCAAAAGGGGTCTGTGGTTTGGGTTTGGTATCGCTGGGGCTTTTTTTCCTTTTTTTCGTTCTCCCACACTTTTGAAAGCATTCAAAAATCATCGCGTAGCGTTAGGGAAAAAAATCCCCCTGGGCACGTTTCAGCCCCAAGATGACTGTTTCTCAAAGTAATGAGCATCTGAACACAGGTCTGGAATCTCAACTGGGCTACTTTGGGCCGAGCATCCTTCCTACAACAGACATTTGTGTTTATTACATCTAATTTCATTACGTTTTAGAAGTTTACTCAAAAATTCCATTTAAACATGCCCTATTCCTTTCAGTCCCTGTCAGACTGTGACACAGAAAATGCCAGCTGCATCCTGCTGTTCACTTTTACTTCTCCCTGAAAGAAAAAGCCTTAATAGTCGTTTTCTCCAGTCATGTACTGGAGTTAGTTAAATGCCAATTTTTAAATAATTATCAGTGAAACTAAAGGTTTTATCTCCTTACTACTCAAGACCACACAGTGTCTGAGCTGATTATAGATATATGTATATGGTACAGGTTTAATTTTCTTGGAAGTATCCTTAAAAGCTGACTCATAGCTTCGAAAAATCAAAAGCATGAAGAGTTTTAAGATTTGATTTGAAGAAGTCTTGTAATTTTTTATTACACTTGGTTGTATTTTTTGACTTTCCACATACAATTCACTGTTTTATCTTAACTTAAACCCATGCACTCCTGCAATTGTCCAACCACCTCTTCAAGCTACATATTCCCATCTAGTGACACATGGCATAAAAAATACTAGCAGGAAGATATCCCTCAGACACCTCTGACAGAGTTCTACAACAATGGATTTCTTTTGATCCTTCCAGTAACTTTAATCATTCCATTTCTTCATTCCTCAATATCTGTTGTTGGAGCTCCAGTACCTTTTGTCTGGGTTTGGTTACACTATTCCTCAAATAACTTATCTCCAGCAGCACCAGCTCCAGCCTCTCATGCTCTAAGCTGGAGGCACCCCTATTTCAAGCCTTGATATTTGTTAGGTCCCATAACAGTGTTTGGCTGATTTGCCCAAATCCAGACCACTTGAGCAAAGGCTTTCTGAGGCACAACCAACTGAGCGGGACCAGCGTTACTGGAGCTGGCAACTTACTGAAATATCAGGAACTTACTTGTGGTGAGAGGAGAAAAAACTCTGACAAAAATTCCCTAAGATCTGCTCTTTTATTATGATCAGTCCTACTGTTATTTCTGAGCAGGGTGACAACGGACCATTGCAAATCTTCTCAAGCTGTTCTTTAAAGGAAACGACACACCCAGCATAAATACAGCTGGTAGAAGTACAAACCCAAAAGCCTGGTGGCTCCTTCAGGCTCCCCAGTTCAGGTGCGTGGAACAGAACACTCCCAACTCCCGGGGCAGTGGAGACACAGGTGGATTAAGGTATTTTTCCCTCTGTTAACCCAAGTGGGGGTTTACCATCCTCCCCAGATTTCTAGGATGTTCTCCTTTCCCCTTGGAGAGAGGCACTGTGTGAGGACTCAGACTGATGCTCTAATGAAGGTTAGGGAAGATCAAATAGAGTGAGAGCCTCTATGAAGGGCAGAGTCACAGCCCAAGGTACCGAAGAGCAGCAAACCTGTAGAGCTGTGCCCTTAGTGAGGGCCATCTGACAGGAGCCCTGGGACAGTGGGAGCTGACTTTGCTCTTCTGCAGGCACGCCCTGGACAGAGGAGGGCCAGAAGAAGCTCCCAGGGAAGGCTCCCCATTTTTAGCTGCCCACACCTGCAGCTGAGCACTCACAGTAACAACCAGAGGCTGCTCTGCTAAGCCTCGCACTGGACCCCAAATGGACTGCTCTGCTTTTCAGACGCTCAGGCAGCCCTGGAACAAACATTTTTGAAAGTATCTTTCCCTGCTTCTGAGCAATACGAGAGCTCTTTGGGTGGTGCCAATTCTCCACGACTGCTCCAACTCTGTGTCAGTCTGTGGCACTCTGAGCAGGAATTCTGTCTGCACAGTCTTCTCCGGGCACCACGAGCCACGCTAGCAGAGCTTTCATTTCTGTTCCATCCCTGGCACACACTTGAAATCTGGAATAATTACGGACCAGTCCACCAGAACTGTACCAAAAACAAGGAGGAAGTTCTTGGCTAGTATGTCAAAGGGGTCGAGAGCAGAGTGAAGCAGAGAGGAAGATCTCAGCTTCATGGAAGTGAAGAGTAACAGTATTCCAGACCATAAAACCTCAAGTCAGCCTGAAGCATTTTCTCAATTTTTTTTCAATTTTTTTTTCAAAACAAGTATTTCTGTCTTTTGGTAAAATTTCTGTGGCTATATGCCATTAGCACAAAACTTCAGAATAGCAGAAGTTTTAAGTGCATTTAAAATAGGAGTTATTCAGAAATTCTAGTAAGAGGCTTTACTAACTAGATTATTCCGAAAGAAAATGCTCAGATTTTGATACCAGTCCTCCAGCATTCTTATGGGAAATCTGCATCTTGAAACTGCCACCCTCATTTGAGGAAATGAGGCAAATGTAGCAATCTCCTAAAAATCATTTGGCCGTAATAAGTAATTTTAATCAAACAGTCAGAGAGAACGGCACTGGAGTTGATGTGTGAAGTGCCACCAACAGATGGGAAATGCGCAGGGTAGCGACTGGTTGTGCGCTTTTAACGCGATACCCCTTTTCTGCAGGGTTTGATCAAGTCTAAGTGACATGACAAAAACAAATTTAATTTATTCCGAAACTATCTTCAACCAAAGGATACTCAGTGGAGCGAGCGTGCTGCTCTGTCAGGAAGCGAGATTGGAGGCAGAGCAGAACAGAAATAGCCAGACACCCACCACCTTCCTCCCCTTGAAAGCTGGGGGGGCAGCGCTGGGGCTTCACTTGTGCAAGGGAAGCTCCACTGGGGATGCAAAACAAGCTCGAGACTGAAATAATCTACATCTTTCCTATTTCAGATTTAACCGTAGCAAAACCCTACTGCTCATTTCTGCTGCAGATCAAGGGAACAACAGCGTGGGGACAAAATATTTCAAGCCATTGCTCAGACACTGACGAGCAGTAAATTAGGGAATCTTGTAAGTACAATACAGCAGTCTTCCCCTTCTATTGATCACATAGAATTTACATCTTACAAAGATGTGAATTCTTGCATTCTCACTCCACAAGGAAAATCTCAATGATTTATTCATTTCAAATAAAAAATAGAAGGTAGATGAGAAGAATTACTTCACAGGCTGTAGCTTTCTCAGGGCACTAGTGCTAGGCTCTTCTTTCGCACTGCCCGAAGGGCCTTTGTGTGCAAGTCCCTCTAATTAACAAGGTGAATCATGCAGCAGTTCCCTAATTAGTGAACATGACAAGCCAATGGAAACAAGCAGACAGACCTGGCGTGCAGATATGGTCAACAAAAGGCACAGCAACACACCATTAAAAAATGCCTATTTCGTGTAAATCAAATAAAAAAGTAAGAGAACCAGCATAATACTTAATTTTCCTTTTCATGTTTTATGCTTATTCCTCATTTATTGCAGATACAAATAACGACAGCAAATCAAGGTTTTCAGCTGCAAGTCACACCACCTCTCCAAAATCAAAGACTGGTTATCCTACGTGAATAAGCATCTGCTTAAGGGGCATTATTTGTTTTCTCTCTTGTTTTTCTGCTTTAAAGAACTGCAGTTACATTAAGCTTAGCACTATAAGAATCCCTTAATTAATTCTATTCAAAATTATTTTTTCTTGAAATCCTTTTTCACCCATAGATGAAAGGAGTGCAATAGTTGCACTATTATTGCACTGTAAAAAATGCCCACATTCCCCATACGTCGTAATTCATACCTTTTGTATAAGGATAAATAAATAATAAAAGTGAATAATCAAAGAATCGGATTTGCATTAAAAAGGAAATTAGATGATCTAAATGTGCCTCCTTACATTCATCTTTTCAAGTAAAAGATTTTTAATCTTTCACTCTTCCTTCTGCTCTTCCCACAAACACTCTCCCCATCTCCAAAACAACACAGGGGGGTTAATTAATCTTCAATTTATTGCAAATTGAACCTCTGATTTAGATCTTTATGATCCTTCAACATATTACCAGTCTAAAATGTGTGTCACCATCAGCAGAATATAATTCTCCACAGAAAAATTCCACTGTATTCCTTGGTCTCTATTCCTTGGCACATTATAACAAGTGAGGAGAACTCCAGATTATTCCCTCATTACAGGCTCCTCTTCCTCACAAGCTTGAAAAAGAAATACATTTCTGACTTTCCTGTTTGAATTGGGTAAAATTTCCTTCCATTCTAAACCTGATGTTCAAAATATTCATGCCTAAAACCCCCAGAGTTTTCTGGCCAGTCCCACTTTTAAAACCATGGGGTTAAAATACTGGCCCCCCAAGTACTAATGGTTCTGCACGCCTTTAGAGGTTCTTTTTTGGCCATAAATCTGAAGGCTATTTAATAATGCTCTATTACAGAACTGATTAAGCACTTCTAAATTCACAACAGGCACTATCAGGGATCTCAAGCAGAAGGCTGGAATCACCACAAGCTCATTCTGCCCTCCTTAGTGGGCGACACCCCACGTCCCCCGGGTGCCACTCGATGTCTCCATGCCCAGGTCGGTGGGCACAGCCCTGAACAGGGGCTGGGCTGGGCTGAGGGATCCCCCTTTTCAAGAAGGGAGGGTGGATCACCTGCTGCCAGGTGAACTCTGATGTGCCACGGTGGATCACCTGCTGCCAGGTGAACTCTGATGTGCCATGGTGGACAACCTGCTGCCAGGGGAACTCTGATGTGCCACGGTGGACAACCTGCTGCCAGGGGAACTCTGATGTGCCACGGTGGATAACCTGCTGCCAGGGGAACTCTGATGTGCCACGGTGGATCACCTGCTGCCAGGTGAACTCTGATGTGCCATGGTGGACAACCTGCTGCCAGGGGAACTCTGATGTGCCACGGTGGATCACCTGCTGCCAGGGGAACTCTGATGTGCCACGGTGGATCACCTGCTGCCAGGGGAACTCTGATGTGCCACGGTGGATCACCTGCTGCCAGGGGAACTCTGATGTGCCATACGCACACAGAAAGTGTTCAGCAACCAAGCTGTCACCCACACTTGCTGTGCCCAGGCCCAGGGTGACACGGTGACAGGTACCACGAGCTGGGGCACACGGGGATTATCACTAAAGAGCCGTCAGTAAATGGGAAGCTGCTGCAGAGAGAGCCCAGAGCTGCTGCACTGAAAACATTTACCTGCTGAACAAAATCTAAGTGAGGAGACTGGAAGAGGTGCTAAGTATGCAAAGCCAGAAATTAATGCAAAGTCACAAAATTTTGAGTTGATTTTCAAATAAATGGTATACACGAGCACAGGTTATTTTACGTGTACAATTACAAAAATATTTTGCATTGAAGTAAAAATGTTAAGTGCAGCTGATAGCAATAAACCACAATTGTCCCCAGGAGTTGTTTTGATATGAGATTACATCTAACACCAGAGGGACAAATTGGTTTTGAATATTGCTGCTGATGTCAACAGAGTTATTCCACGTTACAATGATGCAACAGAACTCAATTACAACACTTTAAACGTGAGGGACACACATTTAAAAAGTGACAGGAGCAAAAACACACCAAGAAACACACGGGGCATAAATAAACATCCCCACCAGGCACAGTGAGGTCACTGTCACCCCTGGCCAGCCAGCACATGTGCCCACATTGCTGCTAGGGCAGACATCCCTCACCCACCTGATCCAGGGCATTTGCTTTTCAAAGTTCAGCACTTACAGAAATAATGTCTCCACACAGCTAGATGGACAGGTGAGCATTTTTTAACTGAGGAATTGTTTTTAAAGCCTCAGTTAAAATGACCTGAGGATATTTATGAAAAGCACGTTTATGAATTTTTGTCTTTCGTTATAGCTGAGCAGATCACAGAAATCACCATATATTGCAATGTTAACAGGAGCATCAGTTGACAAATTTGAAAAAATATATGCATTTCGGATAACATAACCATGTACAAGATATTTAAATAGGCATTGTAATAGCTCTGTGTTCAAAACATCAAACAGCTGCAGAGCAGAATGCTGTCACGTATTACTGAAACCCAGCACCTTCTCCTGAGCACCACGACTGCACCCAAATCCCACAGATGTTC
The DNA here is from genome assembly GCA_013396755.1 of Sclerurus mexicanus. Lineage (NCBI taxonomy): Eukaryota > Metazoa > Chordata > Aves > Passeriformes > Furnariidae > Sclerurus > Sclerurus mexicanus. The sequence goes on from VWZF01003287.1 coordinate 346,711, forward strand.
AGCTCTGTAGTGAAGCATATTTGATCCCTACGTAAATTACAAAGGTTAAACCTTGACAAAACTGGGAATAAACGACTGGTCTCAGAAAACCGTGCCAGTCTCTCATGACCTCAAGTTACCTTTCTCCTCTGAGAAGTGACATGTCTGGTAAAATTCAGAGCATTGTTCGACTTCTGCACCCTAAAATAAGGTACAAGTGTTCAACCTGAGACTTAATTAGAGAAGTTTATACTGTTAGCTACTGTACTGCATTCCTTCAGATGTTTTCCATGCAGCCTGGAGGTCTGTAGCACTCTATCTTGTGGTCACCTAGATCACTGAAAAGGTAAAATAGCAAAAAGATGCAAACAACTTACATTGTCAGAGAGAAGAACAAAATCATCCTGTATTTTTGTTTTCTGACACACCCTGATGCACAACAGATTCCCTAAACATGTTGCTTAAGAAGGAAAGACTGGCAAATGCTGATGACAGGCCATTATAAAATAGAGAACAGTTTGGTTGAATACTGAATTTACTGTTCCTCAAAACTGGACGCTGAAAGCATTTGACTTAATTAAACAGCAGCATACGCAGTGGAGCAATAATGTATAGTCAATACCTGTCACAGTAAGGCACAGCAGTTATCCTGTATATCCTACAGGTACCGTCCCTGGGGAGCCCATCTCCCCTCTCCAGGGCTGGCTCATGTCCATCACAGCCACAGTGTTGTGCTCCTCGTGGAAACATACACCAGATGTCTCCAGAATTTAAACACAGATTTGGAAAATGAACAGGGAAAAGTATCCTATTTCTCATAAAAATGTGCTCTCCTCTCACCCATTTCACCTCCAGTATGTTTGTAGTAGAGTGAACATTCTCCTCCTTTCCTGTCGTCCTGAACACAATTAACACTTGATTTTAGTTTTTATGCTCTAATTTCCCATTTGGGCTATTTGGTACTTTCCTAAAGCTTGCTTGGATTATCCAACATGTTTGCCAGATATCAGCTCTTCATCCAAGACAGATCTTTTTATTACTACTACTTTTTAGGAAATGAGTAGATTTTCAAGCACCTTAACACGAGAATATGGCTTTTGGCCATTGAGAGAAATCTTCAGAATCTACATAGTGTTATTCCTGTTTCAAGAATATAAATGTCTGTTCTGAATATAAACAGATTTATGGCTTGTGAAGGGAAAGGGCACAGCAGTGGGAGAAGCCTGCTCTGTTCTTCATGGCTGTGCAGAGTCAATAAACCCATGAACTGTAATTGCATCACCCTGGTTTTCAATTTGCTTTGCTTCAACCCTTCCAGATCCTGAGAGAGCAGTTCTGAGGAAGCTGCAACACCTCAGTGTACAGACCCTCACCAGCACAAAGACATAGAACACACCGGCCCATTCCAGAAAATCGGGTATTTCTCCCCATTTCCACGGAGAAACAGAAGTTAGCCCCCAATTCAGTAACAATTTTTAACACTAAATGAAAACAAAACTCTTACAAATCATTACTCAACTGCCTAATAACACTAAAAATGCACTAATACCTTTCAAGTGTTTATATTTGAGACATAATTACCTCTGCCTTTAATAAACACATACTTGAGGGAAAAATAATCATCCAGACCTACATTGTGAATGGCAATAATAAATCTTATTTATTTAAAAGATTACTGTTACTGAAAGGTAACTACTTTTTCAGGGTATGTTTAGCAGTATCTCATTATTCAGCTAAGATGATGTAACAACTCTTTCACAGGCTGACATGGGATTTTCTAATGACAAGACTGAACTAAAAATAGGGAATAGATGCTAACGCACCTTTCATGACCTCTGCACGTTACTGACCTGCCACCTGGCTTGTAGGTAAGTATGCACATAACCCAGTTACAGCCAGGAAGGGTGAGTAGTAAATCAAAGCAGACGCTTTTTCCCCTGCTGTTAATGGCATTAAACACTCCTTAAAAACTCTACCACAATAAAGTACCTGAAAAGGACCCCAAAGCCCACGTTCCTGTTACCCCACAGCGCAGCCACCGCTGCCCAAGTCCACGGCAGGGACTGCCACGTCCCAGCAGGGCAGGACAGCTGGGGAGCCTGGCAGGACAATGTTAGTGTCCTTGTACGGAGCAGATTTACAGAACCAGGTTCTTCGTTCCCGACTTCGCAGTCTGCTAAATAGAACGTTCTTCAAGAGATGGGTGAAAGTTAAAGTCCTGTGTATCTTCTAAATTACCTGGAGATACACAGAAGTACCACGTGCACGTATTTCAACTCTCTCACGGACCGGCTGGCAAGGAGGTTTTAAATGGCTCTTAAACTTTTACTACCACATTCCAACTTCAGGTTTAACTCCGCTCCCATGAGCTCTTTCATCTTCCACCGACTGGCGACAAACAGATCCCAAACTTCACAAAAAGCAGCGTGTTCTTTGAAATGTACACATTTCAAACAAGGTCCTGCCACTGCGAGATGACCCCACATGGAAACACCCCCCAGAATCTGGCTGGGAAGGGGCTGTGGGAGCTCAGGGAGGTCCCTGTGAGTGGGTCTGCACAGAGGACACGAGGCAGGGCTGTGGGAGGTGTCTGTGAGTGGGTCTCACGCCAAGGACACGAGGCAGGGCTGTGGGAGCTCAGGGAGGTCCCTGTGAGTGGGTCTCACACCAAGGACACGAGGCAGGGCCACGAGCCACGTGCTGTGCCCAGGCAGGCGGGCAGGGCAGCGATCCCGCGGGCGCTGGGCAGCCCCGGGCGGGCGGGCAGGGGGACAGGGGGCTGCCCCGGGCCCCACGTGTGTCGGGGCAGACGAAGGCTGCCAGCTGTGCTGCCCCGGGCACCCAGCACGGCTCAGTGCCACGCACAGCCCTCGCTCCGTGTATGTGGGCAGGGCACACAGAGGGCACGGGGGAACTCGCCCTGCGGGCTGAAGCCCAAGTACACCTTGCCCTCTCCTTGCCAGCTGCCGCAGAGGACAGCAGGCTCCACCGAGGGACCAGGACAGCCAAATAATAATTCAGATCGTTGTCCGAGCAGCCTCCATGGTTTCTGACAAGCAGACACAGCTGACATTTGCTGCCCTCTACTTATTAAACAGGCAATCATATTCTGAAGCCTAAAGTGCTGCTATGCTGCCAGAGTGGCAGGGACGCAAATGTGTCGCAGCGTTCAGATAAAACAGTCTCTGATTTTCCACATTCACAGCTTGCTCCAAATGAATAATTTTTTTTTTTTCCCTGACAATGAGAGAGCGACAAATTGTTGTTTCTACCTGAGGAAGACCCATATTTAGGCAGAATGCCACTGAGGCTAAAGGAGAACTGGAAATCCAATCTTGACGTTTTCACTGCACAAATTAATCTGATATATATATGTATCTGCATAAGTGTATCTATTTTTAAAATTAGAAACACAAAGAGAATTTTAAAAAAATCTTTTGGAAAGGGAAGTGCCATCGCATTCATTCCTCAGTGCTCTCCTGGAACCTCTGGATGCAGCTGTCAGGACTCAGGGCAGGCAAACTCAAACCAGGCTCATCACCAAGAGGGAAGGAACAGCTCCCTTATCTCTCCACCAGGCTCTGTTCATCCAGGGATCCAAAAGGGATTAGGAAAAGGGGGCTGCCCCCTCCACTGGTTCAGTGCTGCTTCAAAAACAGAGAGCAGCAGCACTGGTTATTCCTACAGACACGGAAGGAAAATTGCAGGAGGTCTGAAAATTCTACTGTAACTTTACTGTTACCACCTCCAGAAAAATTCATTTTACAAGACAAAGTTCCTGCTGGAGTATTTTGGTGAAATTATGAAAACAGAAGTCACCTTCAGCTTCAGAAATTGTTCACAAAAAGCTTTTACCATTCTAAACCCAAGTTCTGGAAATTCACATTTAAGTAGTCCTGTTGCTTTAAAATGAGAGAATACTTTTACAACAACCTGGCATCAGGCAGGACTCCATTGGTGTGTATGTGCCCTGGAATACAACGGAAACGAGGGATGGATTTCTGCTTCCGTGCCACTTTTGGTTTTAAAAAAATGAAATCTATTAGGTAGAGCAGAAATTGTACCAGGTAGTGCTCTTTTGGGACTATTCAAACACAATCCAAATATACTGCACACCAGAATTAAACTCGAATTTGAAAATGAGTCCTGAGTCTTCCTCACTAGTTTTCCTTGAAAATTAGAGTACACAGCTACTTAAAATTCGGTTGGGAAATGTGAGGAAATAAATATAAGAAAAGTTAACTTTTACAAGTGTGTACCACTCTTTGCTGTTTCATGCCCCAGATTCTCAGAGTACCACACGGGAACCTTTCGGTAGCAAGGTAAGACAATTACGATATTTAATTTGCATGTAGAGCTGCTGAAGTCTCAAAGAGCAGATTGCATGAGGACAAATACATCTGTCACACAAAATCTAAGGGAATTACACTGCTGCTGATACCTTTCAAATAGTGCCCCAGTAAGATACCAGCTAAGCAAGGGGCAATGCCTGACTAGAGAGCTTTGCTTTCTTGTTCCTGCCTCTCGTCATGCTCATGGAATCACAGGATGGGTTGGGTTGGAAAGGCACTTAAAGACCATCTCGTTACACCCCTGCCATGGGCAGGGACACCTTCCACCAGCCCAGGGTGCTCCAAGCCCCGTCCAACCTGGCCTTGGACACTCCCAGGGATCCAGGGGCAGCCACAGCTTCTCGGGCACCCTCCCAGGGAAGGATTTCTTCCTAATCTCCAATCCAAACCCACCCTCGAGGTTTGAACCCACTCCCTTTGTCCTGTCCCTCCAGGCCCTTGTCAATAGTGTCTCTGTCCCTCCTGCAGGCTCCCCTCAGGCACTCAAGGCCACAATGAGGTCACCCCAGAGCTTCCCCTTCTCCAGGCTGGACAATCCCATGCTCATCTGTCCCATTTTGTTTGGCGTGAGCCCCCTCTCCAAGCTACGCAACCCCATTTTTCCTGCTTACAAACACCTCCCATACAGAGACTCACAGATCTGACAGGGCTTTTGGAGAGGTTCCCAACACATGGATGCAACACTAACAATCCTCCTCACACAATGCATTTTCACTGGTGTCAACAAAGTTCTAGGAAATCCTTTTCTAGAAAGCAAGTACAAAAAAAACATTAAAAGACTCTTCTTACTTTAAATTATAAAGATGTATCAACTATGAAAGCAGTTTATTACTTAAGAAAGGCCGTGTATTTGGCTCATCTATCAGTACCAGCATTTCCCTTTAAGAGTGCTAAAGCCACCAGTTCTAATCAGTCACGAAAAATAAGCATTCATGTTCACTGAACTCGAGCCAGGCAAGTGTGTGTACGCTGGGATAATGCATCACCACGGAATGCCACCAACTGCATTGTGTGCAAGGAAATTACGACGTCGCGCAGCCTTGGATTTAATTTAGATTTCTGGCAGACTAATGAGGGAAGCTTGGGTCAAGCTCGGGTTAGAGAAAAAACCAAAAAACCCCAGCCCTTGACTCAGCTCTAATTATGCACATTTTACCTAAGCAGGCATAAAACAGTCTGACTCAGCTGGAAGATGCTGTGGCCATTCCTCCGATCCCCTGGTGTTTTCCTGCCAATCATCCAGTTTCTGGCTGTCTGTGAAGGAAGGGTAACACCACGCTCCATCCTCGGCCAGAAACTTGCCACCACTTCTGCTCAAAGCTCAGGAAAACCGGCTGGGATCGTCACCAGCTTCACTTTCACAAAGAGGGACGCAAGAAGTTCTGCTGAATAGCAACACCGCTATTGCCCAAAGCTCTTCAGGACTCGCAGAATTCATGGCAGGGCAGAACTTAGCCTTGGAAACACAGGAAATCTTGAAGCTCTACACACCCAGATCCATAGGCAACAAACATCGCTGGTTGTGGATTACCTGGTTTCTTCAGCAGCAGAATTTCCATATGCAAATGTGGCACCATTCCTTTCCTGTCCTTCCAGTAAGTGTTATAATCCACTTCACTCATCAGAATTTGTGACTGTCCCCATGACATCCCTGTACATCTGGAGTAATGCCTACTGAGGAGGAGGAAAGCAGAGCTAACACGAGCACTAAGCCTGGGACCGCAGCAGGATTTTCAGGAGAGCATTTGCACTGGTGACAGACAGGACTACCCTCTCTGAGGCGCACGTTCAATACCAACATTTGAGGTCACCGCAACAACTGTGGAACTTCAGAGAAATCTTGCACCCTAAAGCCAAAGCCAGGCAGTGTGGCACGGGCTTAAAAAGCAGACTGGAATGTTGAAGCATTTTTCTGGGTACAAACAACAGGCTTGTGGTACAGGGAGAGTGTAAACAAAGTGACTGTTACCTAATTTTCTACATGTATTGACAGAAATGTTTGCATTCCTTCTGCATCACAGCTACAGCGTCGGTAACCTGATGCAGAAAACTATTCCTGAAATGTCTGTTCTGAGGAATCCCTGTTGCCTAAATGTTGCATCATCATTACTCCAGCTACCACATTCCTAACTTTTCCTTCTTCCCACCTACTGACCCTCAGATGGGTTAGAGAGCTAACTGGAAATTTAATTTAAACTTATTTCTGCTCAAGTGCTCCATTTCTCAGTGGATTGTTCTGTAAGAAACCTTTTTAGGATAAGATTGTTGCTTTTGAATCAATAATTTTATGTCAGGCACGATAGAGAACTTACTTTGACCTCATCAGGAGAGACACTGCATTACCAGTGCAATTTTTAAGGACTTTGGTTTATTCTGAAAAGGTGAAAATAAACGAGCTTGCCAAACAAAACCAAACCCTTTTCATTTGCTTTTTATTTTCTGTAATTACAAAGACAGGATAACTGCAGTACACTAACATTTAAATATTTTAAAAGAAGCCACTCCTACTGATAAATAAATATCAATGTGGTGACAATTTATTTTTCATATTGTAATCTCCAAGCACACACTGCTGGAGTTTCAGCAATTCTGCTACCACGAGTTACCTTTTTCTGGGGGATTTAAAATCTTTCGGGCAACGTTAGAACCACTTGAGCTACACATCATATGATGCACATATTCCATTATTTTTACGAGAAGGATCCTACAGCCTCCTACAGAAGCCCTCTGCTCCCAGTGCCCATGTTTTCCTGTAACTCAGAGCAGGACACAGCCCGAAGTCTCAGCTCTTGTCACTGCAGGTGGTGAGCACAGTGCTGGACACAGCTCCTTCTGGCCCTCTCAGCCCAGCCAAGGACTGAGCGCCCCCAAAGCTCCCGGGGGGTGCGACGCTCCCACCAACAGCCCCCCAAAATGCTCACCCAGCCCCAGAAGGATGGGCTCCCTCTGCTGCCAAAGGGAGGATGCCAAGGGCTTCCTTCTCCTGCCTTCCCGAGTATGAACATCACCAGGCCCTTGCATGGTTAACAGGGAGAGCAGAGTCAAGCGAGTGTTATCTCAGCTGCTCTGGGTCCTGGATACGTGCCCAGACATCCATGGTGCCTGCTTGAAGTTTTTAGCATTATGCAATACTCTCGGTTGGTGAGGACACAAAGATTTTAACCAAGTTAATCTTTTGGGATCAAGCTCGGCTACTTGACTTTTAAATTAAAACGTTTTTTAGCCAACAGACCCTGAATATGTAGAAAAATCTCCCTGACAGAAAGGATGTTTAGGATCTTACCCTCCCCGCCTTTCCTTTAAACAACTTCAATTATTAATTACCAGGTGTTGACTCAGTTTTTCCTAATCTTGATCTACTCCTGCTATCAGCTATACGGCCTGTTTTATGTTCTATTTAATGAAGCCTTTTAATGGAAATCAGAGAACTCATAATTTCTTTAACTTACATTTGTGACTCGCCTTGCTTCCAGACTACATTAAATCAGTGTATTTCCTAAAACTTGATTTTAAAGCTTTAATCATGCAATATCAAACAGACACTGCTCACCAATGATGCTGTTTGTTACATTAGGTTGTACCGAGCCAAAAATCTCAGGATTTCTTACAAAGTATGAAACAATGACAGCTGAAGAGCAGCATTTTTCCCTGGAATGGTCTCAGTGGAAAACATCTTTCCCTAGTTTATTACACGGGTTTACCATTAAAACAATCATATGCTGCCCACTGACAAAAGGCTGCACCAACAGAGAACTGTGAAAGCAAATGGAGAGTTCTGAGCAATATAACCCCCACCAGGCACATCCTCCTGCTTTCACTCAAGTTCTTCAGAAACAGGTTTATACTAAAGCAAAATAAGTCACTCAAGCTGAAATCAGAGTGGCTTTGCATTGTCTTAACTAAGCCAGAGCTGGCCTGGGTGTGAATGAGACCTGACTTACGTCCTGTCCCTACACTAAGACCACACGTAAAGGGCCTTTGCCTGCTTGGGTAAGTATTTAAATGCAATTTAAACTCTATTTATGTCAATTTGGTTTAAACAATCTGCAGAGTGGTTTGAAGACTGGCTAACAAATGGAGCAAGATGGAATTACAGAAAAAAAAAATTACAATCTGCACCTTACCAAATGAATTTTAAAATGTGTTCAAAGGATCCCACTGTACAGTCTTCATGGCACTAATAAGCAAAAAGGGAACTTCTTGCTGATAGATGTTCTGTGAAGGAAATTGAGCTAGGTTTTTTTCTTCTCGAATAAGGAAGAAAAACAGAGCGTTACAGAATGAAGACTCCAAAATATCCATAAAGAAGAATGTTCTGGAACAAATACCCTTTGCTAGAGTCCCTTGTTTCCTCTTCATCCTATAACCCTTGTACTGCTGCCTTTATTTTGCACTCCAAGACAATGTTTGCTCGAGTTCTTTCAATGTTTTGCAAAGTTTTTTCCTAAAAGATTTAGAAGGCTTGCTTTAGAAGACTTTAAATTACTCCTTTTAGTGTTTCATTTTCTCTCTGTGACTTTTGTCAGCAGTGTCACTGTTCAAAGTGACAGAAGGCAGAAACATTACCCATTACCAGAACATACTGATGGTATTATCAGCTGTTTTTCTGGGATGAAAAAACCAAATATCTGACAATCCTATCATTAAATAAGTAACACAGGCTGGAAGTGCTGCAGGTCTCCTGCATGCCCTCTTTGTGCTTCTTAAATCACTACCTAAAAGTCACTTTTCTACTGTCCAGGAGAATATCTGAGCAACAAAAGTCTTCAGGCAATGCTCAAGACACAGAAATCATGGAAACACAGTTTCAAACCCAGCTTATTATCAAAGCTGACAGTATTATATTCATCAGTTTACACCAAACCTGGAAGAAACCCAATTTCTCTTGGAGTTATGGGTCATATGCACATTTAAGAGTAGCCCAGCTGGCAGTGAAGTTTTGAAATTTTTACATTTTTGTAGGCATTGATTCAAAACTTTTAATTTCAAGTGACAAAGCCATGGAAAAGACAGTTTGGCTGATCAACCTTTTATACTTTAAAATGGGTTATTTTTTATTTTGGCAGTGCCGCTATCATCTGAGACATCAGCATACATCCAGTATCCAGTGCAGAAGAAATACGAACAGTATTTAAACAAAAGCTTGCCTGTACCACACCCCACTCTCCTTTACGAAAGAAAATGTTTTTACTAAATAAATTTTAATCTTTTAAGTGAAAGTCTCTCAACCAGTTGAAGAAAGAGCTTCAGAACCCTGATTACTAAAATCAGAGGCATGCTTCTATTTCTTATGGTTTCAAACACGTAGAATGAAATTCAGCTTCAGAGAGAGGCACAGTGGCAGCAGGTTCCCCACTTTCATCGGCAGGGTGGGAAGGCAGGCAGGGCTGGTGCACAAAGAACAGGCTGCAGCTCCAGACTGACAGCCCAGCACTCCTCCTGCACTGACTCCAAGCACAGAATCCCAGGATATGCTNAACCTTCAGACTGCCCGTGTTACCACTCCCGGGAACAGCACTCCCTGAAAAGGTGCGAGCTAAGCATTTGGAATTAGGTAACCACCGAAAACTTTGCTGCCTCTTCCCCACCCCGCTATTCCCGGTGGCAGCACAGCCTCAGTCCCTGCGGTGGGAGAGGCTCGGCTCCCCTGGGACACCCCGACCCACCCAGGGAGATGCTGCAGCCACCCCACCGGCACCGACGGAGCCTCTGGTCCCTCTGACCACTGCAGATGGGGGGGTTTAACTTCTCCTCCCCAAGTGTCCAACGGCCGAGAAAAAATCACCCTGAAAGTAGAATCCGTGGCAGCAACACATTTCATTGCAGCCCCCTCTGGCTTCCAGCAGCTTCAGTTCTCAGCTCAACAGCAAGTTTTGCCTGCCATGAACTTCCTGAGCCTTCCTTTGCATACACCAGCTACGCACAAAACCCAGGCAGGATTAAAATCCTGCCTCCTTTCCTGCCAAATAACTTGATTACTCTATTTCATTTGAATACTTGCTCAACAAATCCAGCTCTGGAAACACTAAGGCCTGGTCTGATGTTTAGAAGAACTCATTGCAGCAAATCTTACTACATAATCACATCATGAAATAAAGACAAATCAAACTCAGCCATGTATGTGGATGTTTTTTACTGTTATATATATAAAATCAGTATAGCTAACGGGACTGTAGGATACTGCCAAGGGGCAAACAAAACAGGAAGAACAGGCTAACACAAAACTTGCATTTTTCTGTATATATATTACCTTCTAATGTATAATTACTACCTGTTAATGTATATGTTCAAGGAAGTTGGCTAAAAAAACCCAGCATCAGATTGCTGAAATTACTTGCAACTGAGAGATATTTCAGTCTTTCCAACTGACTTAAGTTACAACCCAATCCGAAGCCGTAAGATGCCTCAAGCAAGGGACAGCCGCTCTAATCTACAGCAAATCAAGGTACTCAGTAGTTCACAAATTATTACTCTTAGAGCAACACAGCACAACTTGATCTAAATGATTTGCTAATTTTTAGATTATTGTAATTTAGACAGATGGATAAATATTCCACCGGACCATGCTGTAGAGATACTGACTGGCAAGTGCATTACTTGAAAGAACATGACCAGAACAAAATTGTTAAGTAGCAGGTTTCTAAGAAAGTGACATTTTACAAAAAGACAAAGGCACGTATTTTCCACCAAAATCTAGAGCTGCTGTCATCAACAACCCAACAAAAGCTGCAGCTACCTAAAATGGAAATGAAAATGTAATGTATGGAAATATTCTTATAAAATCTCCTTAGGGTTCACATGTATTAATGTATTAGTTTGCAAACATTAAGATCAAAGGCAAAGCAACAAATACATCCTAAAAAGTTTTTAGTCAGATTTTTATTAACGATATACAAGTAGCAAGGCATAAAAAATTAATATGTTCAAGCCTTGAAATGTCAAGTGTAATGATCTCTAGCTCTGCTTACCTCCTTTGCTTTTTGTTTCAGTCTAGCTTGCTCTGGGTCTTCTTGCCTTGAGCGACTCTGCATGTTTAAAAAAAATGGGGAAAAAAGGTTAACAGATGGATTAAGAACCCCTCATCTGTTGCAGTAAGTTAAAAAACAGCAAAGAAATAGGAGCAGGATAGAAGGTATCAAACGTAGGACACTTACATGGCTAGAAATGCAATTTCAAACCCATAAGCCTCACCCAAAATACTTATATATTCAGTTGTAAATAAGATCTACCCTAGATTTATTTAAAAACAAACAAACAAAAAAACCCCACCCAACAACAAACACACAACCACCCCCCAAAAAAAAATCCCCACAACAACAAAAAAAACCAAAAACCCCAACCCCCCAAAACCCCCAGGTTTGTGTCAATGCTCAAGTTTCCACGCAGGTTCCCATTTCAATTCTTCCACACAAACAAATTCAAGCACCCAAGAGCAGAAGCGAAACCCTTTCCATTATCTGAACTTTTTTATTTAAGTCCCTCCCGTCACTTATTCTCAAACTCTCTGTAAGCAAGGAAGCTTCTACTCAGCTCTGGGCAGAGAACCTGGAGCAAACAGCTGTAAAGGCACCCCAAAAGATGAACCCTCCTAACCAGGTGCTGCTGCCCAGGGGGGCTCACTGAGCACAGCTCAGAGCCACTCACGCACTCGTGGTGGCATCTCTAGCACTGGATAAATGTTCCTAAATGGCCACTTCTGTATTTTCCTTCGAAACCAGGAATAGCAGCTCTAAAAGCCCATTAAGAATAATGGTTTAATCGCAATAACAACCCATAACAGTACATTTCCTTAGATAAAGACTGTTTTACAACCAGATGTTAAAACTATTCAATTCTTAGTCGTGCTCGCTGAGCGTTCTCAAATTGATGGAATTCAAAACTCCAGAGGTAGATAATACAGGCATTATACTTCTAAAATAGCCTGATAGGTCAGCATTCAGCACAGGCTGCATAAAAAGTTGTAAGAAGCTGCAAAAGAACTTGTGGCATCCATGGAAAACTGCTGTACCCGATAGCAGCAGTTTTATTTTGGTGTTTCTTTGAGATTTAAACTGCTATCATTACACAGTTCCTAAAGGAATGTCGATGCCCTCTCCTCTCTGTCTTCCTCTGCTCATTGCTATGCTGAAGACAGACCTGAATCTGGGAAGATTATTAGTTTGCAAACTTGCATATGCTCAGATTTTTCTCTGGTGTTTGAATTTTTCATACCGCATTCTGTTCGGAATTTAAAAACCCATTAAGGAAACCAAAGGGGGATCAGATTTAAGGGCCTACCCTTAAAAGGGTCATGTAGTATTTCTGAGACACCTGGAGGGTGCCTCGGCCATGCTTTGGCAGACAGGGCAACAATGGCACTGAATTCTCCATGCTTTTTCCTGACAGTTTTTGTTGGGTTTGGGGTTTTTTTTATCTGGGATTATTTTCTTGTCAGCTAATATAGCACACGTATAAAACACAGTGATGATAAAGCCTGGCCAAACCAACAATAAGGAGATTTTTGATGGTGTGTTTAACTCTTCCACTGTGCACATCAGCACTTCCAACACCAACACCTTTTGTGCCTGTTGGTGTAACAGGCTGTTTGACAGGGCAGCGTCTGCAGTAAAGGAATGAGAAATTAAAATCTGAGATAGTCAGTGACCAAATCAGACTCGTGTTTTAGTTGTGCCAACAGAGCAAGAAACTCCACATGAACACAGACTGAGACTCCTTCTGATTGCTGTGGCCAAACAAACAGAGAAGTGCAGATAATCTGACTTAGTTAATGTTCAAAGGACAGAAAGGTATTTCATGAAATGCATGGCTCTGTTGTGCACAGTGAGTACTAAGGACCTGATTAGGTTAAAACCCACGTGAACAAACCCCTGCTCTCCAGGAGATGGGCTCGGGTGGGTGTTTATGACCTGAGCTCAACTAGTCCTTGCTCTGTCGTTTTGCAGTGACAGTTCAATCACTGGGAGCCTCAGTTTCTCCAGCACGATATATGGCAAAGCACACTTAGCCCTTTCATGGGTTTTGATGATAAATTTATAAATGTGCAGTGAACTTCTGTTGCCTTCTGAGTCTCGCAGTGAAAGCAGCACAGAAACACAAAGTGTTGTTATCCCACCGTCTGAAGCTGAAACGCTCGCCAAGTGCAAAGCACAAGTTAAAAGCTCAGCAGCTTAAGGAGAAAGCAGAGTGTCCTGGGAGAATCCAGCTGAGACTTGGAATGTTGTTACCAGCTTTCTACAAGGAAGGGACAGAGCGCTGGAAAACACGCCAGATCTGCATTGTGTTTGGGGACATCGTAAGAAAAATGAAAGCGAGAGATGCAAAGCAACACTGCAATTTCCTGGACTCTGTAAGTGAAGGGAAAACTCTGAAAGTGCTGCAGAGTAAAACAAAGTAACACATTTAAAAGTTGAGGCTTTTTTTTTCCCCCAGAAACTGATCAAGTAAAACTAGATCTGGAGTTCAGGATAATCTCAAGCAAAAGCAGATGATCTGCTCTGTGGAAACCTCCAGCCTGGTCACAATAAATAACTAATGAAAACCATTGCAGAGGTGAAAACAGGTACTCAGCTCCTGAATGGTGTTAAATATAGGAATTTTTTTTCAATAGTGAAGACCTAAAAGACCAGGTGAAGTCACATATATAAACCCAGATTGAAGGTGAAGGTGGAACTGCTTTTACACTTAGAATAATGCACTGATTCTCTAGTTATTCCTTGCATCCACACCAAACAGCCTTTCCAAGGAGCTCAGGCCAGCTCGCATCTCAAACAAGCAGAATTCCAACTTTACATCGGATGGGTCATTACTACGAAAAGAAATTAAGGAATTTAACTGCAATTTACTGTTTCTTTTTGTGTTCAGATAATTTTTAACATGTTTTTAGAACTAAAACACTTTCCTGCTGGCTACCACGTCAGTAACCTTCAGAAACGAAATCATCGGCATATAAAGTGTGTTAAAGGACAAGTACAAACATCAACTATTTCATTAATTCTTCACTCTATCATCTAATGTCAATTATAAAAGGCTTCTTCAATGCTGATGCAACACAGATTAAAGCAAATGGAAATGTCAAGCTTAACAGAGGTGCCTAGATCAGCTGCAAAAATGTCACTGGATTCCCTTTCCACTCCACTCCACACACAAACATCTTCCCCTTCCTCTGAAGGTTTGAACACTTTTGCTGCTCTTCAGCTCTCGCAGCTTTTCCACCTGCCACCACTTTTACTGAGCAATCCTTTCACTGGTTTACACTTACTTTGGTCAAGCTACTGACTAATCATTCCTAGCTTTTTTTTTTTTAACTTTTCCTTCAAAGTCCTTCGTATTTTGGGTTTTCTCTTCCTTTTTTCTTTCCCCTTTAACATCCTAATCTCCATATGCAGCATCTCACCTGTTTTGTGGAACATGTTTTTCCAAAATCTTCTAATGCACCAATGCCTCCTTCCTCTAAAGCTTTGGAAACGCCCACTAATCACAGAACCCACCAAATCAAATACTTTCAAGGAGTTTATCCCAGCTCCTTTGCCTTCCCTTCCCTGTTCATCATGCCTAGATCTGTAAATAAAGCAAGCTGCATTTATGTAATGGATTTTCCTGATGATGAATAAACACCTTGAAAAGCAAACTGCCTCTCCATAGTAATTTTAGAGAAACCTCGGACTGATCCTAACCAGATAACATACTTTTAAATACATTAAATGCTGTCTCCTACTGAGAACTTATTCACCAAACCAGGTTTGTTAACATTTCTCCCAAACACAAGCTATTTTTATTAGACTAGACAGCCTGATATTTTAATTGTGAAGAACCAAAGTGCTTTGTGCTAGAGAACCTGCCATCCTATTTATCTGAAAACTGCATAGATCCCATCAGGTCTATGGAAATACTGGAACCTTCAAAGTATGAAAAGCAGCACATGTTAAGTGTGTGTATTCAAAACACAATAGAAATAAGGAGGTTCATTTACATGTTACCAAACTCCCTAATGTTCCAAACCTCAGCTCTCCCCCTTGCTTGTCTTAAGGAAGGAGGCTGTAAAAACAGACACCTAATCACACATGTAACTGTGTAGCTTTACGGGGATTTTGGATTTCAGAGAATTGCCTTAAATTAGAAAGCAACAGTATTTTTAAGATAACAAGGTTAACTATAGCCCATGTAATACTTAAATGCAAGCACCAACTATTTTTAAAATTGGAGGCTACTCTGCATCTGTGCAGATGGACAGACTAATAGTGCCTCTGATGTATTTAACTACCATGATTATTCAATATTTTGTTGTGATTGGTAATGCTGAAGTTGCACCGTTGTTAAATTTTTGTCCTCCTAACAAAAAAGAAGTTTTCTATTAGATTTGTAAGGATTTTGAAGTCTCAGCCTGTTACACCCCTGTTAGGAAATGTGTCCCAGGTTCTCCTGCGTTCGGCTACACCTGATCCCAGTTAAGGCACCTGAAGCTCTGCTGCCCCTTCCCACCACATCCACTGGAGTCTGCAATGCTCCAAATTCATCTTTTTTCATTAAGGGAAGTCAAGAGTCACGACTGCAGGTGCTGTACCATGGAGAGCCACTGCTGTGCCAACAGTTTCAATTTTAAACCTATTTTTCCCCCACTGATGACATTAGAACTTCACCCACGGCTGTACCGGCTTATAACTTTCACTTTTAATTAAAGAAATTAAATCGGCAACATGAAACACTTTGCTTTCACGTTAGCTTTGTTAATAAAAAGTGAAAGTTAAAAGCGTCACAGCTGAGGGTGAAACGCTCCTCGGCGCTCCGGCCACACCGGGGTGGAACGCGAGAGCACGGGGCTGGAAAGGGATTTATATTAAAATCCTTACAATTGCAGTAACAAATTCCTCACAATGCTCTCCCCACGATAATCCCCCTCGGCTCTCCTCTCATCAGAAGGGTCCATCTCCCAGAGGAGTCAGCGTGGGGCGAGGGCAAGGGAAGCTGCACGCCCAAACCTCTGGGAGCCCTCCAGCAGAAAAGCCCTTCAGCCTGCAGGACCATAAAAATCACCACCACCCGGACGTGCTAATTAACTTTGCAAACAACTCTGAACATCATTTTCCATTTACTTCTGTCAATTTTCTTCGTGCAGAACAGATCTTGCTCTTGTGACAGTCGTATTTAAGATCTAAAAATTGGTCAGGCTTGCGCTGCTAACACAGAACGCCCAACAAAACAGGCTAATAGGCTGCATATACTGGAAATTAGATTTCAAAATTAATTTTGCAATAAAATAAACATGCACTTGGACAGTTTGAGCCGATGAATCAGCACAGGACTTTTAACATGGTCCACTTTATTACAGATTGTAACACGGAAATACGATTCATTCCCTTTCTGAAAAGCAGGACAACCCCAAGCTGTATCCTCACTGCAAAAAGCACCACTCCCTCAAAAAAAAGAAGAAAAAATCACAAAGAAACTCATACAAACAACAACAAATCAGCCACAACCTTCCTCTCCTCCTGCTGCCAGAAATACTTCCATGCCCAGCCCAGCCCCAGAACCTCATTCAGTCTGACAGACACCACCAGCCTCTCCCAGGTTTTGGCAATAGCTTGGAAAGAGCAAGAACACGGCTTTGCTACAGCCAGACCCGGGCTCCGGTGGGTCTGCTTTGCTTTCAGAAAGTCCACACAAACGCACACCATGTCACATGAAAATTCCTCAAGAGGCTTGAGCCCGGCTTTTGACCTTTCTGCAGCCTTAGGACTTCCCTTGGCTCTCCCTGCTCTTTGGAGAGCGAAGCAGGAGATGCCTGGCCCCGCACACACCTGGGAACAACCAGCGGGGCGTCTCTGGGAAAACAAACGGGGGCCGGGAGATGCCTGTCCCCAATGTCCCCTCCCAGGAGCTGTGCTCTCCGGGTGTGCCTGCACCAGATGTCCTGGTGCCAGCTTGGGGACGGAACCCAAGGCACTGCCAGCCCGTCCCTGGGAGCGACACATCCTGCTGTCCACGGTGGGAAAACAGCAGCTCTTCCAGCAGCAGGACGTGACCGGGTCACACGGTTTGGGGACCAAGATGCCTTTAAACGCTTCCATAGTAAGAAAGAATTACTATTAGAGAAATGCTTTGGGCCACACGGTGTAGGCTGGTGTGGGAACGCTGGGGAGCACTGTGGGACAGGATCCCTGAGGTACCAGAGAGCGTTCCAGCTCCTAAAGCATCTTAGTTGGGGCTTCAGTTTCATCTCAAAGAAATTGCATGTTGCATTGCTACTATAGCATAGTATGATTCATTTTCCCCATCCCTGTCAAGTTTATCTTCCCCCAAATATCTCACTGGCATGAGACAGCAGTCTGTATTCTTCTAAGCTTGTGGCACGAAGGTTCTGTTCCTCGAGTATTTGCCAGCCATGGGACATGAGATTTTGTAATACCCTCTCATTTAACAAGCTAAATAATCCTGTTATTTTGTTTCAAGCACACTCGCGAGGCTTCACAACTGATTTTAACTTAGACAGTGACTTTTCTCAGAATGCCAAAGGTTACATTTTTTGAAACCTGCCTTTTTTCCCTTCTATCTCCCCATCTCATTTGTTCTCTCGCTCTCCCAAAACACTTCCTGAAGCCAACCCAACCCCATGTGGGTGCTTCCAAATTCTGCATCACGTCCTGCTGTAACAACTGAAACTGGGATTGCAGATCAGCCAGACCACTCGTTTCAAACATTTCCCTTTCTCCTCCTAAAGAAACCAACCCGCCACCCAGAACCACAAAAACCTGCAAACCTGACTCTGACCATCATTTACCTATTTTTTACCCCTTACTGAACTCCAAATTGGTTTCAAGGCTTCCCAAACATTCTTGCTGCCTCCCCTCTGATTGCCATCCATTCCTTCATTTTTCACCATCTTCTCCATTGATTATTCTGTTTGGATTATTTAATACCATCCACTCCAACGCCTGAAACATTTCCTTCACTACCTTATTCTTTGCCAAAACCTGGTCTTTGGCCATGAACAAGGCTCCAAATTGTAAATAGTTAAAAAAGAACTTTCACTGTGCAAGTTCAACCTGTTTCTGCTCTTCTACGTGAGACAGTAGATGAGGTACCACAAGCAGGAAGTTTTGAAACTTTCCCTAAAATTATTCTGCTGAGTAACTTTAAAAACATGTTGCAAAATAACATGTCAAAACACTTACAAGATAAAAGATCACTCTGTTTGTCTAAAAGGCACATTAAGAAGCTGCAGTTAAAAATATGTATGATTTTTAGAGTTAAGCATCTGTAGCAAATAAAGCAGAAAGAGAAATTCCACTTTAAACCCCGAAGTTTTCTATCCTTTAAAGACAACACTGCCAAGGTGACAATGGTGCCATGGTTGGGGCATCAACCCCCTGCCTGCTGGGTATTTCAGTGTACAGTTTAACCACTGGGATCCCCTTAGACAAGTTCATAAAGAACCAAGAAAAACCCCAAAATCCTTGCTAAGGAATTAGCATGTAGGAATTCAGCACGAAGACCTCAGGAGGTATCACTGTTCACACTGCATTTAGCAGCACCACAGATTCTAAGGAAATAATGAAAAGTCTACTATTGAGAATAAAAAATTGTAATCTGGTCCTATTTTTGCCAAACCATGTCCTAGAGAAGCCTTGCAGCACCTTCCTGTGTTTTTCCAGTATACCATGTATTTATGGCAAAGTGTCTCCTACGACTTCTGGTTAGGAAGTTGATTTGGGCATTCCTTATTTTCATTAAGGTAATTTTTTCACATCAATTAGGAGACTCTCTTACATTTGTTTGTTGCAGAATTCTTTAATTTGCTCTTTCTGTAATCTCTAGGAATCAAACTTCATGATCATGTGTTTATTTCCTAAATTTTGACGTCACAGGAGTTTATATTATTCAGGACTAAAACAACAAAAAAAAAAAAAACCAAACCCCCCCAAACTACAGAATATCAATTGCTGAAGGAATTCAGGTTGGAAGGAACAACAGGTCACCTAACCCAACCTCAGATCAGCCTGCACAAGGCTTTGTGCAGGCAGGGGAATATTTTTGCTCATTTTTGCTCATTTTTGCTGCATTTTTCTCACTGTCCATTAAAAAAAGCAACAAAAATAACTAACAAGCAGCAGGATCCACAGAGAACATGATTCATCAAGATGTGTTCACTGAGTGGGGCAAACAGGATAAAAAATAAACAAGCATTTCTTTATTTTTAATGAACAAGAATTAAGAACAGAAACAGGCAGTCTCTTCTCATCAAAACATTCCAAGAGTATCTATGTTATGTGACAATTTGTAGAATATTTAACAATGTGAACAATGATAAATTAAGAGTGCAAAGAGGACAGATTAAAATAGTCTAACTGAGAAATGGATTTCTGAAATAAGCAAGGCTAGGTTTTTTAAAAAAAAATCTCCTGATTTGTGAACATTAATGGCACAAAATCAGGAGGCTGTGTTACAATTGAACACTGAGTCTTTCTGTATAATCTCTTCAGAATATACAACAAATAATTAAATGAAAATTCAAATACAATTAAAAATGGGACAGGTAAGGGATAAACATTTGCATTATATATGCTAATATCTATAAATTGATATTATATATAGTAAATGATATTTTATATATAATTAAATTTACAGTTATAAGGAGGAGATTTATCTATACCTATGTGCTCTTGAGACAATATTATCTGAGTTTGTTCTACTGCACAGATGAAAACAGTCTCTGGAATTAAAGTCACAAAGGAGCAAGTCCAGAAGAACTGAAGATATGCACACGTCAATCACACAGTGCAGTCATAGGGAGGTGATTGCAACACATTTAAATTAAGACAATCAAAACTGTTTAAAAATGGTTTTTGTTTCAAGAAACAACACGTGTTTATGAAACATATCACATCAGTAACTAACTGTTCGAAGACCATGCCTTGCTCAGTAGTTCAAACACCAGAGTAAAAGGGATACCTTGGCAGCCTTGAGCAGGATTTCCCTCTCCTGTTCATCTTTCCTTTGCTTTTCCAAACGCTCCAGCTGCTCAAAGAACTTCAGCTGTGCTCGGACATCCGTGGCTTGCTCGTACCACTCATCGTCCTGCAAAACAGGAGCAGAGCTTTAGGAAAACAGGCATTTTTGTCAACACCAGGCATTTCAAGGCTGGGGGTGTCACACATTCAGATCTCTCCATTGTACGAACAGTAAAAAGAAAACTATTATTTTCTAAGCTCAGCCTATGGTTAGTAATGCAGCTAGAATCTGACTCTTAATTAACACCTAAGCGAATTGAAAAAACAAGGATTGATTTATCAGCACCAGAGACATCAAACAGTTAAAACCAATGGACTTACAGATGAGAAACCTCTAAGATGCTTAACTTCATTACTGAATAATCCTGGATACAATTCATAACCAGGCTTACAACCTAAAATTCCTGTATCCATACTCATCTTGAACTACTAACAGACTTTACCAAGATGCAGCATTATAAACGCATTAAAGCTAAAAATTCAGTTGAAATAAGCCTCTAATTACAATTAAAACAGAAGCTTATTACAACTAAGAGCGTGTAAGCTTTCCTGGCACACAACAACCAGAGGAGTTTGTGATACCAGCCACGTGGGAACACTCAGAATGTCAGTCAAAAAAATAATTTATCCATATTAATTCCATTCCATTTATCTACTTAATGTTTTCCTTTTTGACTGCAGTGCAGTGAAATGAAAGAAGACCATTAACCAAGAAAAATACAGAATACAATGCTACAATTTAATCAGAGACAACACTCATCATTTCATTTTACCTTTAAATGCTCTTTTTAAAGACAAAATCATGTTTAATTACAGCAAAGAATTTACAGCTGAATTCTTCAGTTGCTGGTTTAAGACACATTGGTAGCTTTTGCAAAATACTATTTCTCACAGTCAAGGACATGTAAAGTTACTGCAGATTCCTAAAATACCAAAGCAATTTTGATCCAATTAACAGATACCTCGGTGAAGAAAGGAGATATCAAGAATCAACAGTCCACGAGCAGAAATAGCTCAGCAGATGCTCCATGCCAGACACTTGAGCACAGCAAGACAAAACAATCCTACACATTAATTCTGCCGTAGGAGAGGAAGACAGAGCTGACGAGCAGATCTACCATCCCACCACTTTGTGTTCCCTGCAATCAGGACGAGCTCTGCAGGCAGAAGGAACCCAACCATCTCCGTGTGCTGGGAAGACCCGGCGCCGCACTGCTCTGTAACGAGCACCACCTCTCCTTGCACACTTACTTTGTACGACTCCATTCGGTGCTGGGTTATCACCGTCACTTTCTCTATCACTGTTCGCAGTCTGTTCTGTGTCGCGTGGGAAATAAAAGTAACGACCTCAGCTGGCACGTCAGTAATTCCTAGTTTTTTAGCTAAAGCAAAAAAAAACCAAAACAAAATAGAATTAGCACAAAAAAACCCCTCCGAAGTTCTAAAGGACTTTAAGTCACAACTTTGTTTTCCTGAATAGAAAAACCCGTGACTGTATTTAAGTGGCTTTGCTGACACATTCATGACCCCTTCAAAAAGATGTGACTATACTGTAAAAGTCTGAAAAAGTTTGAAAGACAAATCACTTGAAAGCATTTAAGAACTTTGCTGAAGTTTATGCTAATATATTAAACCAAAGCATAACAGGGTACGAGGCAGTTTGAGTTGTCAGTTGCTCTACAGAAGAAAAAGCCATTCCTTGGTTTCCAGAGGCATTTCTGCAGATGAATGTCAGTGTACAGGAGGTGAGGCTGCAGCCCAAAGCACACTGGTGCATCCTTTAGCCTACACTACTGGTGTAGTTCTGATAACAGAAATTCCTAAGGGAAAAAAACCCTGTTAATTGAACACAAAGAAATAAAGTCATAGTAAAAAGAGGTATTTTGAAACACCAGTTGCCCCCCAAAAACATATTCATAGCTATTTGATACTTCATGCTTAGTTTATAAGAAAAGCAAACAGTCTGCAGTCTAATGTATTGATATATTTAAAAACCACTTAAGGTACAGAAAGAAGAACACGGATAACACTTAAGGATTCCTAAATTCACCAAAATAATTACTAAGCATTGGATATAAATTTGTAGATATAGGAATGTACACACTAATCTCAGCTACAGTCCTACAAAGGCGTATATATGAATAGTCCCAGCAGGACAGTGCTCTGGATGGAAAACTCCCTGTGTGCACACACAGACACACGTCTCTGACAGGAAAATATCAGGAGCTGCACTTTGTATGGATCACTGGAGTTGACCTGCCACAAAGGAAGAAACTGATTATACCGAGTCAGTTGTCCACTGAAGGAGCACAAACCTTCTCCGAGTGGTTTGGCTGGGACACATAATGGGTATGCAAAGGACTACAGGACGTTTGTTTGAGACTGTTTTGGAAGGTGTGAATTGCACGAGGACCTTTGTTTGTGGGGGGAGTGCAAAGCTGGGAGGGGAGCGTTTGTTTGGCAAGGAGCTCCTACCTCTGCCTGGCCAAACTCCAGAGCAAGGAACCACCAGAGCTCTGAAAAATGAGGTGGAGGAAGCGAGCAATGTGTCCTCCTCACCCTGTGTGTGATGGGAGCGGTGTGTTCACATCACTCTGTGTGTGTGTGTGTGTGTGATAGGAGCGGTGTGTTCACATCACTCTGTGTGTGATGGGAGCGGTGTGTTCACATCACTCTGTGTGTATGTGTGATAGGAGCGGTGTGTTCACATCACTCTGTGTGTGTGTGTGTGTGTGTGTGTGTGTGTGTGATAGGAGCGGTGTGTTCACATCACTCCGTGTGTGATGGGAGCGGTGTGTTCCCTGGCTGAGTGCTCAGTTCCATCCTGTGTGTGATGGGAGCTGAGCTGGCAGTGCTCGGCAGCACGGCCGGCTCCTGTCATTGCCCACTCCATCACCAGGATCAGCCCCTTCCCGCGGCTCCATCACCGGGATTGGCCCCTTCCCACGGCTCCATCACCAGGATCGGCCCCTTCCCGTGGCTCCCAGCCCACCTGGTCTTTGAGCCCACTCCCATGGCACAATTCTCCACGCCATCTATTGCTGGTGTTCATTTTTGTAATGACTCTTTGAAGTCGTTAGCTCTTAGACCGACTGAACCCATCCCTGGCCGTGTCTCGTGCATGTTACCTTAAGGATTCCAGCACGACGCACGTATATGCTTTTTAACAGATTTTTGCCTTATCGTGGATAAAACTAAATTAAAGCTTCCTCGGTGCCCAATTTGCGGTGTGTAATAGAGCTGGAGCCCCGCTCGGGCTGCTGAAAGCTGAACGTGTAATGGGAAGCAGAGACATGCATTAAATCCCAGCACCGCCAGTGCCACCCAGGCAAATGAAGCCCTTGAAGTCAGGAGGACAATTCCTGTCGGCGGGAGCGATTTCCCCGACTCACCCGGCACCATCAAGGCCTATTTGAGCATGCACCGTTTTACTATGCAAACGTGTAAGCAAAGCCATCAATCAAAACCCTAGTCTGAAAGATAAAATGCAAGAAAGAAGGGAAATTTAATTAACTAGTATCCAGAAATGAGGTTTGAGATGGAAAATTCTGCCAAGTATTCTAGGTAAGGGTATGAGTGAGTAATTGGTAAAATTCTTTGAATTTCAGCAGTGTAACTACAGCTACCCAGCTTCCCTGAAAAGTCACATACTCCTTTTCCAATAAAGAACTGCCAGCTTGGGGTTTTTTTCACAATAAGGGCTTTCCTAATTTTAAAGACTTTCATTCTAAGTAAACTCAACCATCGCATGGCTTGTCTTGTCCATTTAACTCTTCAGAAATTCATCCATAATCAAGAGGCATCTGAGATGCCTGGTTCCTTAAGATTCTTGTCCTTTGTCCTCTAAATCAGCCTCTGCAATATCCCAGTACCTTTCTCCTCCTGAAGTCCCTCAACACAACATTCTCAAGTCCAGAAAAGTACTTGGAGGCCCTGGAGTCCCTCAGGAATCTGTCCTGGACCTTAACCTGAAAAAGCTGGAACAGTCAGCAAGGGAGTTACAGGGCTGGAGTGTATGACCTGTATGAGGAGAACCTGAGGGCTTGTCCTGGAGAACGAAGGCTTAAGGGAGAGTTTATTGAGAAGATGGAGTCAGGCTCTTCACTGAGACTGCCTGGAAGAAGAATGAAAACTAAATTCATAAACTGAAACAGCTGTTTCTGACTGGATATAGGGAAGAATTCTTTTATGAAGACAATTAAGTACTGGAATACTTTGCACAAAATAGCTGTAGACTCTCCCACCGCCCAGGATTTTAAGACTTAGCCAGATAATGCCCTGAACAACCTTGTCTGAATTCAATGTTGTCCCAGCTTTGAACAAGAGACTGGATCAGATGAGCACTCAAGTTACCTTCCAACCTGAGGAATTCCATGATCCCTGTCTTGCATATCTCCTTGTACATTCCCTATAACAGCACAACACCCTTAGGTGGAGGATCACCCCCTGGCACACCTCCCAGTCCGTACTTGTTGGGTTTGCAGGCTGGGCACAGTCCGTGCCCCCTGAGGACAGGCTGGCCAGTTGTCCCAGAGTGTTCACTGGCAGCCAACCAGGCAAAGAGCAGAGAAAGGGAAAAAATCTGTTGATTTCCCCCTCAGCACAGCCACACAGAGGGGCTTCTCTAGCTCCTGATTTATCCATGGGCTCACAAGTGACCTGGAGGGGAAGAAAAAAGGAGAATGGACTATTCAATCACTTAAGGCTAGAATTCTCTGGAAAACAGGATAAGGAAGAAAGAATACCAATTTTCCCCCAATTGAATTAGCATCAAGAAAGCAGACTACAGAAAGATAAATTTTTAAGAAGTCAGCTTGTCATGCACAACATTCATCATGTGTGGAAGCATCATCACGTCTTCCCTGCTCTAAATTACATCAGTTGAAGCCCTGTTAGCATAGGATGTGAGAAGCAGGGTGCATTCCAGAGCTGTACACGACACGGAGATTTGGCACACTGCTGAAATACTTGCATTGTACTTGGGGCAAGGGTGGGAAAGCTCCAGTTTCGTCTGCACTTGGAAATGCTGGCCTGGTTACACTTTCCTACACAGCTGCTCACACCCCTGCACTGATCCACTGACCTAAGAGAAGTTGTGACACCACTGCTGAGAGACTGGCTGGGTTTGCTGTCTGCTACTCAGGAAAAAATGCCAAATAGGAACCGAATCCATGCAAAGGGCTAAAAACTGCTAATTTTCTGCTTCTGTACTTTACTTTTCCTCACTGTTACATCACCTGAGTTTTACATCCACTATCATTTATACAAAGCACACTGCAATTCTGTCTGCCAGCCAAGGAAAATAATGCTGATGTCTAAATGGGAAATTCCTGACATATTCTTCTAGTTTGCCTAATTACTTTCCTCAGTTTTAATATGGAAAGGCTCCTCTTCCCTTTTCAAGATTCCCTAGAGTGATAATGATGAGGGAACAGAAATATGATCTATATTTTAATGAAATGTGTATATACACATATATATATATTCTATAATATAAAACAGTTAATTGTATTGCAAAACACAAATATCCTCATTATTATTCATCACCACATCACTGCACAGTGGCTTCACCTACCAATATTTTTATTTAGACCCTAGCATTCTGAATTCTGGTCTTCATTGAACCATCTGATCTTTACAATATATACCCTTACATACAAGCAGAAGCCAAAAATCCAAAGAGGAAAAAATTAAGACCAAACGACAACAAAAATGAACTTACTTCTATCAACAGACTGCCTTCCCCTGTCTTTAGCTCAAAAAAAGGCTGAACAGAAGTTCTGATTTTTAGGTGATCATCTCAATGTGCTTTGACAACGTGGCAATCCTAATTCGCAGTCTTGCGATCAAAAACATCATGATACGAGTAATTTGAAAGAAGTTGTTTGCTTTTAAGTAATACATTTGTTAAATCTGGATAACAAGTATGCTTCAAGTCTTTAAAATTACTTCAGCGACGTCTGTTTTAACTTTCCCTAGAGCTATGATAAAAACATCATCAAGGTTAACAGCAACAGAGGAGCTGCAGCAAAGCAATGCTCCGTGCTATAATTTTAACCCATCTCTCCACCTGAATTTCAGCTTTGATATTTTTAAAGATAGAACTAAGGTCATACTCTTTATTCAAGTGTTCTTGCTGATCTCTGTTACACAAGACCATCAAGAACTGCGGACTGGTTGCACGAACACTTCAATTCTTGGTGGCAGAACTTGGTTGCAACACACCCTCAGAGGCATCAGGGGCTACCAAAGCAGCCAGCTGAGTCACACCATCCCATGTAAGAAACAGGAGGGACAAATTACAACCCCCAAAGTCCAAATTTCCAATCTGCCAAGCATTACAGAACAACACAGTAAAGTCTGCCTACATGTTAATTCTTAATTACATGTTCGGAAGTTTTAATGGCAAACCCTGCTTCAATCAGGATTTAATAAAGATCTACACTGTATGAGACAGCATGTAAGAAGTGTTAGAATATTTTGTTACAAATAAACTATATTATATTTAAAAGTTTGAGATATTGCAATAGAGTTCCTATCAAGTCAGAACTTGTATGTAAGTTCCAAAAACCTTGAGGGAAAAAACGTTCAGCAATATTATTCTGATATTGGCATATGTGTCAGTAGCACAGGACTGTTTTTTACAGACATAAAAGCACCTAAACCTTGTAATTGAAAACTTCTCAGGTCCCAAGAAGTGAGAAGTCTGCTATCATCTGCTTAGTTATCTGAAAGGTACTGGCTTTGCTGCACTTTAAAAGTTTAATTATATTTTATTGATCAAAACCTGAAACAAATCGTAAGGAGAGTACTGCCCTATTTGAGAAGCAGAAGAAAAATACTGTCTTTGCAGATAGGCTTTCAAAGAATCAAAAGTTACTTTAATAATTTATACTTTAAGAGGACTGACAGGATTGAGATGAGAGATAAAAAAAATTATTTGTAAAACATCAGCTCTGACTCTGATTATTGATGTGATAAATTATTGAGTGCCTGTATAAAATCTCTTTACGTTTACACTTAAAACAGAAAAACCTTGAAAAATTGGCTTTAAACAGTTAAACAGCATCTACTTAGGGCTTGAGTCTGTCTCGTCCTTCAACAGAAACAAGGGAGTGTGCATAATTAGCGTGTTTGCCCTAACCACAGGTCAGCCAGAAATGCAGAAAACACTCACTCCTATCATCCTAATACCAGCAGCAGCTTCTTAAACTTGAAATTCTGCACATGAAATACTGGCCCAAGGTGCAACTGGAACCAGCCTTCCTCAGCCCAGGCCCCTTCAGCCATTGCAGCTGGCTTGCGTACTGCAAAACACAACAGAAGTCCACCCCCTTGATCTGAGCCATTGTCAGGGCTTTTATTTGAGCTCATTCGGCACCAGCTCTAGGCCAGGGCACCAAAGCAGCGTCTGGTCACAGCTGCCCCCCTCCCTCAGCCCCCACGCCAAGGGCTGGGCTGTGCCTTGGGCTGCATCTCCACTCCCAGGCTAAGCCCCTTCCCCTGTCAGCCCAAAGGACCACCACGGTTTCACAAGCCCCAGTCCCCCTGCAATCATCCCCATCAGGAAAAGCAACGTATTGGAAAAACTGACACTGGAATTCCTGCAACTTTCAAACCATTCAGTTCTTTAATAAATTCTATTCCTTCACTTCAACAGCATAAGGGAAAGTGATGATTTTATAGTTCTGCTGCAGGTGTCAGCAGTGAAACATCTTAATCTCTGTACAATTACATGCAATTAGATACAACATTTAAGTAGACACTGTTCAAGACTTAAAATACACGGAAACTCTGGAAACTACGAGCTGGAAAACCTGGGGTGAAGGGGAGAGCAGTTCACCTTCTAAAAGCAGACAAGCAGTACTCGTATATCCTAAGACACAGCACGTGTGTCTCTACAGAAGGTGACTCACGCAAGCAACAGAAAGCAAAGGGTGCTCTGATGCTGCGGAATTCATCCTTCTAAACTGAGCAACCCCCATAAACTATCAGGCTGCCCAAAAACACAACAGGAAAACAACACCTGTCTGGTGCTGGAAGACAGGAGGATGAAAGCAGAAACCATGAAAGTTTGGTTGCTGCCTTCACAAACAGCCAGTCCAGCTGCTGGAGGAATCCATAACCTGGAGCGGGTTTAGGGGAGCCAGAGGCCAGGGAGGGATTCCTGCCAAATTAGGGAGCCTCTGGATAAAAGGGACAACCGTCCTGAGAACTCCCAACTTGCCAGCTGTAGTATTTGTCCTACACTCCTTCAGAACTAACCCCTTGAGATGATTGCCCAGGAAGCACCTTGTCGAACTGAGAAGCTGAGGACACATCAGTTATTTTTTAAAAATTATTTAATAAATTCCAAACTTGCAGATTAAAGTCCTCAAAATACAGAGCCATCTTCAGTGCAAGACATAGCAGGGAAAAAAGATAAGCAGCCATACCACTGTAATGTAACCTAAAAGAATAAAAACGCTGAATAAGTGGTACACAATTTTTAATATTCTCTTCTCCTCTTGATCCCTCCAAACTAAACACCAACCAAAGTATTTCAGCAAAGTGAGATTCAGCTAAGACTCTTAAGCTCTGTGGTGTGAATGCACTGGTACAAAACTACTCGTAAAGTGTATTTCATGCACTATAGTGGACTTAACTTATGCAGTACAAACCATATTATAGTAGTTACATATTTATGTAATTGTATAAAAAGTAAAGCCACACTGGATAATACAGTCCATCATCCTTTCTCTCACACCAGTAGTGGGAGATGCTGCCAGAAGACTTGAAAAAGTGGGTGGTGCAATCTGTGCACGAAAATACAGCCTCAGTCTGTCCTAAGCTGGAGCATCTTATCTGTCTCTATTAGGTCAAGATGGAATGTTTTTCCCAACAACAATTTTTCAAGTAGTCTTTTGAACCTGAAACATCCTTAAAACAAAGAGTTCCACAACAGAACTGCCCACCTGGCAAAAACCACCTTTTTGCTCGTTTGGAACTTTTACCTTGTAATTTTGTTCAATACCCTTTATTCTTGTCAAGGGAAAACCAGAAAAATAGTTCAGTTCTAGAGGGTTATATTGGTGTAATTATTTTAACACACCAGAGCCAGGGAAATAGTTGTTTCCATGCAAAACCTAGATGTAACCCTGGCCAAAATGTCTGATCCTATTTTCTGTACTGGTTCAAAGCCTTTATATGCAACTCAGAAGGATGTGGGAAAAACAAAAGAAATTCAGCAAGTAGAGAAAGAATTTCTCAAGAATCCTACTTAACCCTACCTATAGAATTAGTGGTTTTTGATGAAAGTGATTTAAGGTTGACCATGAAAAAGCCTTCACTTCTCCAAGAAGTCTCAACAGTGGGTAAGCCTGGAAAGCCACACAATTCATACTTCTTGGCAAACAAAAAACTACTTTGAGAAGAGGTCTGTCCTAAAGTATACGTAACCAGACAATCCAGTTTCCAAAATTCTGTCTCTAAGCTAGATAATTAAGCAGCTGAAAGGTAGCTATTAATCATCCCTAGAGAGTCTTCTTTATTACCCTTGGTGGTTTGTCTCTAGCAGAACCAAGCCAGGTACGTGGAGGTTCGGAAAAGGGAAGGAGGTGCCACAAACCAGGGAAGCACATACATATAAACGGGGCACTGAGGAGAAGAGGACCCTTGGCATTCAGACAGCAAGGACGCCTGACAGCTTGGTCAGAGGACAGAAGGAATGTGAACTCTGAAGAAACACAAGGGACTACAACTAAGCTTTTCCCTCTTGCCTTCTGCAACTCAGCTGTGTATTAGCTAATTTCTTTTATAAGAAATCAAACTCTCAATGCGTTAAGGAGAGACAATACCCTTAATTTCGATGTGTAATTCCTTCTCTTTAAATAATTCACTTTTAAGATTATTTTTGTGCTATTTGATGCATATATCCTAAAAGAAGGGAGGATGCTGAAGCTATTAAAAAGGAGGCACTGAAGGTCAAGGAGCCTTTGAGAACTCCATCCAGATCCACATCCTGCCCTGTAATCCCAGTACCCTGTGCTGCAGCAAGTGAACAGTGTGAGGAAAATGCAGAAAACAGGAGGGGATGAGAACCGAAACAGGCAGGTCTCAACAAGTCAAATTAGAAAACACAGATTACAGTTTTATGGCTCTTTTTTTCCTTCATCTTAGTTTTCCCAAAACAAAAATACAACATAATAAGCATTTCCAAAGACACCCCAGAAACATTCAAGAATAATCACAGAGTGACTGTAGAGAACTGGAAAATATGTTCACTATTTTTATGAATAATGGACATGCCCCAATGCACTTTTGTGCTTGGTTACTCACTACAGAGTCAGCTCAAAAGAGATTGTTATGGGACCAGATCAGGAAGAGCTAATATGGCAATGACACCAACAGAAGTTCTTCAGAAAACAACAGAGAAGTTGTTAGTTGGGGATTTATCCCCTGTCTGTTTTCAGGCAGACTAGACAAATGTGCTTCTTGAGCTAAGCTCCAGATACTAAACCACTGCAGGACCTCAGGCTTCACTACAAGAAGTGCATGGTTATGACAGTGCATCAGGAGAGACAGAGATGACAAACAGATGTCAGCATCCTACAGCACAGTCCTCACAGGAACAGAGCACACCCTCCATCACACCCACAGCACCCAAACACCAGCTATAAGAATCTGCCTATACGCTTCTGTTCTTTTAAAGCAAATCCTGATGTTTTGGCAGTACTTTTTTCCCTGGAAAAGCCATCCCTCTGACACTGTAACCTGAACAGGTATCGCAGTTCTCCACCACAGGCCTGATGCCAGGCAGAGCAGCTGAACCTGAGGCTTCATCTTCAGGAGGTGGGATGGACATGTCAGCCAGAGAGCACATGCGCAACCCTCAGGAAATGGTAAAGGATGCCAGAAGGGCAGACTGAAGATCATAACCTGAACTTCAAAATGTCAGCACCTTCATCTGTGTATGCCCAGGATTAGGAGAAAAACTGCCAAGATCAGGACACTGTGCCACTGTCATTAATACCAAACAGTGCAGCACCAGATCACCCACCACTACAACACTTATCCAGGTCAGACATGGCCATTTAATTTTGCCAAAACAGCTTCAGTTTAGGGTAGTTTATATTCAAGTTGCACTTCTACATCATTGTGCAAGAACAGATGGTGGTACCTCATCTGGCACAACGTTGTGTTGCAGCTCCTTCCCTGAAGACAAACACCCTTTTGTTACCAGTAGGATGTCTTTGTACCAGCTCAACATTTGGCTCTGACTTATTTACCACTGGGGACTGCACAAGAGATCAACCCTCTCTGTATGAGAACCACTGCAGGAAGGGTCAAATTGCCAAGGAGGCCTAGCAGCATCTGGACTTGTTTGCAGCACTCAGCCAACAAATGCGATTCAAACTGGGGGGAGAAGGAAAGACTAAAGGGAAGTTTATGAAGTTCCTCAGTAATTTTAAGAAATGAAAACACTACAACCTTAGTATGAGCAGCAGGATTGCCAAATAAACATAATTGAACAACCGTTTCAATATATTTTAAAAAATATTACCTTTTTCTTTTTCCCCCTTAAACGATCCTTGAAGATGCTGCTCACTGATCAATGACTTCCTCCTCCACAAAGATGTTCCAACATGTGTTGAGCTTTGGGGACAGGAGCACCACCTCTAGAGCATGGAGTTTGCCTACAGGGATAACGTAAGTCAGCTTTATTGCAATATTGAATGGTTCTCTAAGGTTTTCTTTTTATTGTTCTTATTTTACATCCAATATTTATTACCAGAAATCTCTTTACGAGATGGACTTTATAAATGAATCTCCACAGAATGATGACCTTAATTTTACTCTCCTTTGCAGAGACCAAGAAATTTAAGCGATTCAATTCCCAGATACAAACTTATTCTGAGGTTGGGTAACACATTTTGGTAGGCCCTGAAGGCCAGAACTGCCTTCCAGAAATAGCAAGACCTTTAAAAGATGGTTCTTTCACTACATTCACAAAACAGAACGAAAAACTGGTGAAAACAAAATTGTTATGGTGAAAACAAAACTTGAATTCTCCAAATATTTCTAAGAGCAAGTAGTATGGTCACGCTCTCAGCTCAATTGGAGGAAAACCTTTGAAAATGATGCCTGAAGAAACAGCATCATTTTCTTCACAAATAACCATAGTTTAAGCATAACTAAATTAATCATATTTATTTTGAGAAATTACTGCTTGATGAAACAACATCAGCTCTGACACCTAAAGGTGATACTGCTAAAGGCATAACTCGGATTCTGTAGTGTTGCAGAACCAATAAGATTAATAAAAAGAAAACCTTGGAAACACACAAAAAATATTGAACAGAAGCTGCCCTACCTTTCACAGAAAGGCAGACTCCAAGCTCTCAGGTGGTACTGAAGTTACCATTCCAACACATGTTGGGACATCTTGTAAAACAGGAAGTCTAATCATGGACCTATTAAAGAAAGAACAACAATATGGTTTAACATTCTGCTGAAGTACTTACTGGTTATGTTTATTTGGCAACACTGCTGCTGATACTAAGATGGGAATGCATTCCCACCTTTTCGAAAAGGAAATAATAAATGTAAACGACATACAATTGTCTTATAATATTGTAACATTAGCAATTGATTAAGGTGGAATAGAAAACCAGTTTCTCTACTGAACATGTACAATAAACTCCAACTGAACATAAGAAACTAAATTATCACAGCTATGGACACTGATGAGAACTGGAACAGTGCACACCTCCCAATCTAAATACAATTTCTAGCAAGTTGTTTGTTTTATACTACTGCAAAAAGCCCTAACTCAGAACTGCTCCAGATGTCAGAGCGTGGCTGCATCTCTACAGCTGCCACAGCTCTGCCTGCCAGGGACCAGGAGAGTCCGTGCACTTGGCACGCACAGCAACCTGCAGTTGGCATTACACCTGACTTTTGTTCCTGAGAGAAACCAAGCAGAGTCACAGAGAGCTCCACTCCAGGTACAGTTCAAGCGGACCAAGCACGTCTTTAGGACAATGCGTGACTTCAAAACGCTACGCTCATCAACGGGTACAGGTGAGAGCAACCCCCGGAGGGGCAAGAGTTATGTCCACAGGCACTGCAGGAGGACCCCTGACAGGAAGGTGCTGATGGGAAAAATGGTATTAGAGATTTCGGTCTGAAGACAAATCAGCTCGCGGATAAAAAGGGAAAAGTCAGCAATGAAAACGACTAAGTCACACCAACCAAAAGCGCAGTGAAAACAAAACATTACACTCCCAGGCAACCGGAGAGCTCCGAATTTCAGACCCCACGAGCACTGCAGTCGAAGCAGCTACAAAAGCCCTCTCAAATAAAGCAGCCAGAGGAATAAGCACACTTTTATGTCAGAGCTGCTCTGTATATGAAAAAGCAATCACGAAGGGGCAGTTTCCTCCCTTTCAAACAGGAACACAAGTGTTGACAAACAAACTGATGAAAGGGGGATGACAGAGACTCTCACTGAACTAGTAACAAATACTTTAAATAAAGGTTTTAAAATCTCCTGGCCTGGTTCCACCAAGGCCACCCCAATTGGTTTTAACGTGGTTTAACAATGTAAAAGGCATTCTAGAGTATTCAAATTATTTATTTAAAATATACACATATGCATACAACTGCTGCCACTGTGATGCCACACTGTAGATTCAATGCGCTCCAGAACACACAACACAGATAAACTATTTCTGTAAGTTTTAACATGCAGTTTTATAGCAGACATGCCATTCAAGTGTGGCTAAACAAAGAAAGAATCAAGGCAGAACAATGATCAGTATTTCACCAGATAGAATTCACAAGTATTTCACATGTAAAGTAACAGAAAGGTAAATCTGCAAAGTATGTTGAGTCTAACCCTACAACTGTTACACTGACAGAGACAATGGCTTCATTCCACCAAGCCAAGCTCCTCTGAAGCTGCTTAAGGGAGCCAGTAGGTCTCTTAACTACTGGACTAGGAGATTTTGGACTCATCAGCTCATTTTCAAGCTTCATAATAATTGGCATGCACCACTCTGTGTGTTCCAGCTTAAAAATCTATCTGTATGAAGCAAGGGACTCCAGCTTTAAGTTTGTGGTAGGCAATATTGCAATGTATGCCATGTTGTCAATGTAACAGACTTTTCCCAAAGGAAATTTATAGCACTGCCAGATGACAAACATAAATACTGTATTTTGTAAAAGCATGCTTTAGAAAATGTGATTTCTTAGCGCAGATGTAAAAAACTCTGAATGAATGTGAAATTAAAATATCATTGATGATTCTCCAATACATTTTAATGATATTTAAATTCAAATTATTTGAAGATAAAGGATGGGCAGTTAAAACGTATTCAATACGGCCAAACCAGTCCCACATTTCTCAGCATGCCACATTTGCAATTATTCTATTCAGTCAGTGCTCTGTAACAACGAAACTGGAGTAGACAAATTGGGTGAAGAACATTGAAAGTAAAGAGAAAGAGAGAAAGAAACAATCTAAGTCAAAGGATACAGCAAGCCAAACTTCTGCTTCATTAGTATTGCATTAAGACAGTTAATTTATGGTTAAGATTCACCACAAGTTGTGACGTTTTAGGGATAGTCAATAATACCCAAATGGCATCATCTGGTTGCAGAAGAAACCAGTTGGAATGAAAAGCTGTGAGAGTTAATAAGCTGCTGCACACCCTAAGCCCGGGAGGATACCACGCTCTCCTGACAACAACACACAAAGCAGTTTATTGGAACCCAGAGTGAAGGTTCCAGAGACCACCAACTCCCAGGCAAAAGACCTCTCAGAGAAGAACCCAACAGAGCTGTTCCCTTTTTCCATGCATTTAGTTATCAGGCATTAGAAAAAGGATGATCTGTTATCCCATCCTGTGCTACGTCCTGCTGCCTTTCATTAATATTTAATACAAAATGCAGTACAGGCGAATTCTTGTCTGTGCTCAGAAACAATGCTGTAATCAGGTAATTTCTGAGTCAGAGTCTCTCTTTTCACAAGATGGTCACAAACTAGACAAAACTGTCACACTTAAAACAATCTGCTTGATTAAGTGTTGCCCCACTCAGTACACAGGGCAAAGCCAGAATGGCAAAAAGTAGTTTCTAAAACCTAAGACAGCATTCTTAGCAGCAAGAAATAGCTCAGGAATGAACAAAAGTGAAACAATTACAAACTGTTACGCTTATTTTTCACGTTTCATTCCCACAAAGCCACACGGAAGAGCCAGGATTTGTCAGCATTATTTATTTGCGAGGGTCTAATCAGCTTGTTTGCCCTTTGAAGAAATACTACTCCTTCCACTAACAAGGTTAAAGACCTAAAAAGGCCCAAGAGTTTGCATGATGAATATCAACCTGTGCCTCTCAACTTCCCAAACAGAGAAACAAAAGCCTTACAACCCTTTGCTTATGTTTCATTGTGCTGCCATGTAGAAAGATCAGGGTTTAAAGTTTTATGATCCTGAATGGAATAGCAAAAGAAATACATTCTCTGCTGAGAAATATCCACTCTTGATTTTGCATCAAAGAGGAATCTGAAACAGTCACAGGCCTGCCTTCCTACAGGAACAAATGGCAACGATTACCAGCCCAAAATGACTAGATACAGAATTGGATAAGGAAGCATGTGGGAAGTGGAGGAATATCTTTGCATGCATTACCTTTCAGTTACTTCTTCCATTTAAAAGGATCAATATTAGTCACTTAGATTTAAAATAAACTTTGGATGATAACAGTGCCAAGTTAAAGCAGAGATAAGAACATACAATATATTAAGAAACCTCTTTCCCTGTAACTTGGAGGCATCTGGCTGGTGGTTACTGCCAAAGCCTGAAGAGCATCTGCTCTCACTTTAGCAGTTTATATTCCGACTCTGGTGAATGGAAGCACAATCTCTGAAACAGCCTTTGGGGAACACTACTGAGCTCTTACTCAGAAAAGAGAGGAGGAGATTAATATTACAGAAAACTTGAAAGATCTGGCTTCTGAGAAAAGAGAGAAGAGCAGTTTCCTAACACTGTACATACCACAAATCTCTCTTTTACTAAAACATAAAAAACCTGCCCTAAAACTCCAAGTGATTAAATATGAATAGATCCAAGGGTAGAAAATAACATCTGTTTAAGTCACATTCAGGTAAAAGTGAGGAGAAACCATGTGTTTTATCTCCTTTGCCACAATGAAAACAGAAGAATGAGGACTCACACGACACTTTTTCCTAATGTGCCTGAGAAGGCCAGAGGAGCTTTGCTTAGTCCTGGTGTGTCCAGGCGCACAACACATGGCAAGGCTGAGCTCTGTCGCGAACTTACAGCGTCGATATTTTAAGTGCCCAGTAGCACAAACCACTAAATTTGTGTGTGGTCCTAAGCAAACAACAAATCTGGCCACACACGGTGAAAACCAGGCTCCTAAAAGTTCAAAATCAGCTGAAGGAATTCTCTCCTCAAGAGTCACAGATCCCAGATAGTGGCCACTTGTGAACCCCACAGCCACTTTGAAAACTATAAAAGGCTTCATGTAAAGCCAAAATAAAGCTCTAAAAGTGGCTGCAGGAGATCACTAGGAGTGGCCGCTCTTCTGGATTCACTGTTTTTGAGAAGTAAATCCCCGCAGCTGCTTTTAAAAGCTTTGAAAGTTTCATTTCAATTATCAAAGCCAATAAAGCTTCCAAAACAGCCACGGGGATTTGTTCCTCAGAGGAGCAAACCCCAAAAGGCAGTGATGAATAGTGTGATGGGTTCTGTGGCTCTGGAAGTATGTACAGATCCCTCTAAGCCCTACACTTGTAATTACAGCTCCACGTCGGGCAGCAATTGTTACACCCAGACAGTTCATTAAGGCTTATGTGGCAAATTCATTACTGATTTCCCATTCTTTTTCATAGTTTTCTGTCTGTTCCCTCTCTGTTTCCTTTCACCTGTACCCCTCACAGCAGCCTCTCGGGCACATTTGCTGGCTCCCAGTGCCAGGGGGTGGGAGGGCAGCTCAGGGAATGCTGCACACCCGCTTTCCCAGGCCACATCCCAGAATCCCATCGTCACGTCAGCCCAAGGTGGTAACTACAGCACAACTCCCTTCTCCGGAGGGGGAAATTTAGGAAACATTTGGGAGAGCGCAAGAGTGAAGGCTGACAATAAGGCAATGGAGAACTTGCCTGCAACTGCAATATAAAAGGGCTCCCATTAATTCAATGAACATAAACACAAATAACATTTCCTAAGCAACCGCATGACTTAAAAGAAATAACTGTACTGAACTGCAACATGATTTTGCTCTTATCTTGAAAACTATGAGAACTAGATCCTCCAAAATGTGTGATGTAAACAGAGGTCTGAAAGAAATATATGATTTAGACTCCTGAACAATTTGAGCTTAGTACCTTAAGACACTGACGGCACTGAAAACATTACCAAAATTATGTTGAAAAATACACATTTAGGTACTAGAACATACACAGTCTATTAATGAAGAATGGCATATAAAATACATTCTAAGCACACATCCTAACCTTAAAACACCACTAATTTTGAAGTTACTCCACTAAAATTTTTAACTTCCATTTCCAAATGGCAGAATAAATAAAAACGCCTTTTTGCCACAATAAATAAATACAGCTTTTTGAAAAAATGCCATAAGAAAATCACTGTGAACTTAAATAGATGCAGGTGTTAAGAACTGAATAACTGGTTTGTATGGGGAAAGAAAACCTTGACAGGAAACTTCAACATTCTGTTAAATGTTATTCACAGGTGTCCTCTGTGACCTGTACTACTTACTTTACCTCTCTGCTTCAATCTTCTCATGTGCAAAACATGAAGGAGGATTGTGAGAAATAATTAATGTTTGCAAAGAGCTTTGAGATCCTTGGATATAAAGGACATGGGGAAAGCATGAAGTTTAAAAGTACCAGCATGCTATTTTTTTTTTTCCCCCCAACTTGAGGCAAGCCACTTTTATCACAAAAACCTTGAAAGTTCAGGAATACAAGATTATGTAATCAAATGCTTAAAAAACAATCTTAAGTGCTAAGCATATTCTGTGACTCAGAACCACATAACTCTGGAGGAAGCACTACGAGGAGGAAAGGATGAGCTTCTCACCCGTTTCAAGTATGCGCTTATGGAGAGGAACAGCAGCAAGGAAGGGTTCATCTTTACAAGGCTGTGTCTGGGTTCCAACCAAGTCAGAGTTGGTGGCCAAAATTCGGGCACTTTCTTCATTAAGATTAACACCAGCCATGGAGGCAACGTCATTGATGTCATCATCATCTCTGCAACGAAGCAGAAAAGCCAAATAAAAATAATTCTGCATGTAATACATTTGTTTTGTGTACCATCTGCTTCTCCAAAGGTAACGATCAGCCACGTGCCCAGGGGCTGGGCCACCCTGAGGCACAACCACCACTGAATCCATTTGCAGAGGATGGATCCTAGATTCAGAAAGGACCAGGTGTTTCTCTGACCAGTAGGAAAACCTCAGGAGCAGGATTTGAGTGTTAACAGAAGGTGTGACAGAGTCAGTGGTATCAGTAAAACCAGGATGGTCAGGAAACCAAAGGCAGTGACCAGCACTAACGACACAGCATTTGGCTATTCTCTTCATCGTGAAAACTAGGAGGAAAACAGTAAAATAAGTAACCCATGAGAAACTAAAACCCTGCACTGCTTCACAAGTTCCTCCCGAAATGGGCACCGAGGCATTTTCAGCAACAGCCAGGGAAGATTCTTTGCCCATGGGCAGTTCCCAGGTAAGCCTGGGTTACACGCCTGGCTTGAGTATGTGCTGGTATTTCCTCTGGCAACACACAAAAATCAGCTGAATGTCTCAGCAAGTTTTAGACAAACGAGCTGCGTTTGAGAAGAGGACAGCACTTCCCAGGCCACTCTTGGCCCTGCAATATCCTCCCCAACAGCTTGAGAAAGTACCGGTAAATGGGAGTTTCCACACCTGTATCTCCCGAGCATCTCCCACCTCCTCCCTCCACGAGGTATGACTCAGAGCTGTGCAAACAGCCATCTGTATTCAGCACATTCTGTTCTGGGGCCGCCACTGACACAAACACTGCATTTCAACAGAGTCCAGGAGGGATTACACAACCTCTGAGCGTATATATACGGAAAGGAACTACACACATCCAAGACTCCTACTACTGTATAAAGTAAACAAACAAAAGCTTAATTTAAAGTATTTTTTTAAAAATTAGAGATGTTGTTCTATGCAGCCTAGAATACTCTGTCCCTTGGAAAAGGCTTAACACCTGCAGTAAAAACCAAAAGCTGCAAGTGAGGTCTGAGAATGAAAGGAGGGACACCCAGAAATGGATAATCGAGGTCCTCCCTGTCCTCCCATGCTTTCCCTGTTACCTGCACTAGAGCAGCCAGTTTCAGTGAAAGACTTCTGTGGTTTGTTTTCTTCTGTGCAAGAAGTCAAGAAGGGATTTTTGTTGGTGTGAACCTGCAGAAATGTGCTGGACATTTGAGGCAGGAAACAGAAAATTTTACGACGATTGTCGGAAAAACGCTACACCAATGAGCTTCTATTATTGCCCATGAGTGGTGAGCACTTGATTTCTTCTCTTAAAATTAAATTCCTCAGAACAGTGTTGCAAAATCATGGAATGGGTCGGGTTGGAAAGAACCTTACAGCTCATTTAGTGCCCCCCCTGCCATGGGCAGGGACACCTTCCATAGCCCAGGTTGCTCCAAGCCCCGTCCAACCTGGCCTTGGACACTTCCAGGGATCCAGGGGCAGCCACAGCTTCTCTGGGCACCCTGTGCCAGGGTCTGCCCACCCTTCCAGGGAACAATTCCTTCCCAATATCCCATCTATCCCTGCCCTCTGGCACTGGGAAGCCATTCCCTGTGTCCTGTCCCTCCATCCCTTGTCAATGGTCTCTCTCCAGGTTCCCTTCAGGCACTGGAAGGCCACAGCGAGGTCACCCCAAAGCTTCTCCCCTCCAGGCCGAGCCATGCCAGCTCTCCCAGCCTTGCCCACAGCAGAGGTCCTGTGCAGTTCCCATGTGCCAGGGGCTGCACACGATGCCCACGTGGCTCCCACCCCGGCCACGTCCCACCTAAGTATTACCCAACACCAGCTTGGCCACACCACAACAACCAGCAGCCAAACACTCAGTGACCAGTCCAACAGTTTGCAACTCCGCACAATGCAGGGTCAAAACCCTCCAGGGCCTGAAGCAGAATGAGAATCAGGTTGCCAGGACAGAGGTACTTCCATCTCCATCAAGCGACCAGCCACCAAACACAGCCAAGACAGCAGTCTTGACCTCAAGAACACAAGTTTTTAGAGAAGTTTATACTTATCTCTCCTTTTATTTAATAGCTGAAGAAAGCACAGTCAATCTTTTGCCTTCCTTCTGCTCAGCAGTTTAGCTACGCCAGTTTTTATTTAAAGATCTGC
Organism: Sclerurus mexicanus; assembly: GCA_013396755.1. NCBI lineage: Eukaryota > Metazoa > Chordata > Aves > Passeriformes > Furnariidae > Sclerurus > Sclerurus mexicanus. Next base: position 387,479 of record VWZF01003287.1, read on the forward strand.
TACCACATTAAAAATAAATATTTTCGGAAATAAAAAACAGACAATTAATTTGGGCACAAACCAGGATTTCAATGAGATCATCAAAACCAAAGCAACAGCACTTACAAAGACCATCACTGGAATTCCTGGACAAAATAATTTCCTTCCACCCTTGCAATCGACTGCCTGCAAATACTTTTTTTTTTTTTAAGTATTACACAGAAGACAGACAAGAAATGTTTTAATTGTAGTAGCTGGGACTACATTTTTGTCACTCTCTCAAGAAAAACTTTTTTACTTTGAAGAACCTCATCATGAAAAAGAGCTTGGGTTTGGATACCGAAACACACACATTTATATATAAAGAAGGCTGGCATTCTTGCCAAACAATTCCCTGTAGAAGTGAAGTTTTAAGCACAATTGAGTGAGTTTTCAGAAGTCAATCTGCAGAACAAAGATGCCATCCAGTGGTTGCCTAGACTGATGATTACTGTCTCCCTTTCCATCAGAGCACAGCATTTATTAATTTCATGTTTCTTGCCATATATTATTGTGCCCATACTCATTCTACTGTCTCAGTAAATACTTCTGGTTTTTACTGACTTAAATTCTGAGTCTCATGGGATAAATCTAGCAGTCCAACATGCATGATATTTGGTAATGGATTCCCGCTCTCTCTTAAAAAGGAAATTGCACATTGTTGGGAGTCCCTACACACATACAAGACCTGAGAAAGGCTACAAACCCACGGATCACACAACCAGAGATCAACAACAATACCATGGATATAAATGGTGACTTGAAATTACTGCAACAGCCACTATTGTAAGATATTTTATAATGGCCTAAATCCTATTTACACATGAATTATAACGTTTATTCTGACTTACAAGCTTTAATTTGAAATTTCTCCCTAATACTGACTGCTTTGTCGTAAAATTCATTTACAGTCTGTGTGGAATCTTCTCACTGATAAGCAAAAGGGATGACAGAACATACCACATTTATGGTCAGCATTTTTCTTTATTTTGAAATCTATGGAAAAAATACAAAGCCAGCTTATAGCTTGAAATATTTATTTAGAAAAACAAAGAAACCTAGAGAGTAAGGTTTTGTCACATACAATTTTGAGATGAAAACTTTGAAGTTAAATTGATAACATCTGCATTAGATTTCTATCCCTCCTTTAAAGGGCAAGTTGCTTTGCACATTATTAGATGTATCATGCATTTTGTTATGTTATCATGCATTTTGAGGCATCTTGTCAGAGCTATGTATTTTTAGAAGTGAAAATTAAATACTAGATAACTGATTATTCTGGCTAGGCAAAGCAGGTTTGAAAACAAGTTTATTATTCCCAGATAGACTCTGCCTTAAAGCATAGCAGGTCAGCAGAATGAAATACAGATACTAAGATCAGCTTCCAATGTTCTCAGAGACTTCACAGAACTAGCTCTGCAAAATACAACCCCATCGCAGTGGCTGTATCAAACCTGACACTGAGAGGCCCCACGAGATGGAACTTCAAAACACCATTTCAGACAAAGAAAGGCTGCAGTGAAAAGGAAGGAGCATCTGGCCAGCTGGCAAACAAAGCATGGCATCACCACCCACGACAGGGAGGGCATCTGTCCACTCCCTCCTTACTCCACAGGCAGTGCCAGAGTCGGTGCAGTTCAGGAGTGGCAGATAACACAAGAGTACCAACCTGCCACTCCAGCCCTGGGGATCTGCAGAACTGCACTGGTACCCAGCCTAACCCAGCCTGGTACCCAACCTAACCAAGCCTGGTACCCAGCCTGCTCCGGGTCTGCAGCTGGACCAGCTGACCTTCCAAGGGCCCTTCCAGCTGAAATGATTCTGTTTCAGTACCAGGGAACCAACGTTTCCAGTAGTTCTTTACACTGGCCACTGTCTGAACTGCTTGAGGAATTACCTGTGGCCTGCTGCTTTCACCTGCACCACTGGAAGGCTCTGCCAGTGGGAGCTCTGGGTCACCAGGTGGGGTGGGAGGTTCCCACAGCTCCCAGCAGACTCCAGTGGGACTCCTGCTTCTCCCAGCGACACAAACCTCTAGCTGGGCTCTTATGGCACAGATCTAAGATCTCTGCTTGCAAAACAAACAGAAAAATCACTGCAAGTGGAATTCAAATGTCCATCCTTAGGTATTAACCACAGTTGAAAAAGGCAGCTAACTGGGGCTGTCTGGAGTTCTCTCTGGAAAATTCAGCAGCAATAAACTTAAATACCAAAAAAAGTGACAGAAAATTTCAGGAATACAAGTCCACATTGCAGAAGTCTTGGGCTGAAAATGCTGTCTGACAGAACAGCTACTATAATGACCAGTGAACTCATGGAAGGAGCCTTACAGTTCATTAATAAGTGCTGACATTAAAGGCTAAGATATAATTTGCAAAGTTCTTAATTGCTACATTTTATGTAATTCCATCCTGTATCTCCCACAGTCCAAAACAGAAAAAAAACCCCAAAGTTCAAATTTCTGTTCCTAGTGACCAGCACTTCGCTCACAAAAGTAAAAGGCTCAAATAAGTTATTTTAAAGGAAGCAGAATGTAAAATAATGAAACAAATATGCAATAATAAAACACCAAGGGCAAAATAAATTTATACATAACACAACTATTTTTCAAAATTCTTGCTTTGCTTTAGATGCCAGTTTGCCTTCTGGCTAAAAACACATTCTTCACACACGCTGGGAATGTTGAGGGAAACTAGTCAGCATTCAGAGGATTAATACAGATTTCCAGCTCTGTGCCTTTAGGCTTAATAGTCAGACATCTATTTGTCCTCAGGAGAGGTTAGGGGTTGAAATGCAAATATGCAAACAACTGAATTCTTTGTTAAGATATCAAGAAAAAGCTTGATCTTTGCTGCTGTTTAATAAATCCCTGCAATTTTTATGGACTTATTTAAATGCAGCTTTGTGTCTTACTATTTTGAAGGAGAAAACAATGCAAGGAAACAAACACATTCATTCTGACTAAAATTTGTTCTCTAGAGGAAAAATGACATACACCCTTGACAGCTTATTTACCAAACTCACTAAAGATTTATTGATTTATCAATCAGTGCCTTGAGCATTTGCTTCTCCCCAAGGGAAAATTAACAATTCCAGCTAACCTAATATATTCTATGTATAAACTAAGTGAATGCAAGAATCAATCCTGGCACAGTTTACAACATCCAGTTAAAAAAATGCTGTCCCTGTTGGTGTATGTAAAATTGAAAGCTATACTAACGAAGAATAAATGCTCATGTTGCTTACAAACATAAAAAATACTTATTAAGACAGTACAATTGAACCCAACAGACATTTTAATTCATTTAAATACTCAGTGGGAGGCAAAAGCATTGGAAAATAAAAAATTGAATGATTTTGCTTCTAGATTAATACTAAGTACTACCACTATTAGTTGCAATACTGACATGCCTCAAAGCAGAGGTATTTCAAAGAGCTACAAATTCTCTTTTACTCCATCCAAAAAAAAAGCCTGAAAATTAATTAGTGGTTTGATGATGTCAGGGCAACACAAGAATTCCAGAAGATGAAAACAAAAAGCTGAGAATATTTTGTCATTTAACATGAAAGGAAAATGTTTTCACCCAAACAAAACGTACACAACTGAAATGGTGTTAGCGACAGCAAAACGCAGCAAAAGTAAGATTCGCTTTCCACTACCAAAAGTAAAACCACCCAAAATATATATTGGAATAAAAGTTTGAAGTACTGAAAACCGGTCGAGCAGCTCAGTGCATTGGAGCTGAACCCCTGGAGCAGCTGATGGCCCCGGAGAACCCCTGGGGAAGCACGTGCAGAACAGCCCCAGCTCTGTCTCCTCTCCAGGACCCAGCCCAACGTTGCCCACGCACAATAAGGCTCCCAAAGCCACCCCGTGGGTGCTGCAAGGGGGGCTGCAGACACCTCTGCCCAGGAAGCCCTGGCACCCCTGGTAGGATCCTGCCGGCGAGGCACGGTCCACGAACAGCAGGATCCACCACGGAAAACCAACCGTGCGTCCTTCGAAACCTTCGCGCGCGTAACGGAATTTAGCACAGGTTTTATTACAGCCCACGGAACTGAGAGAAAAATCCTCAAAGGTATGGCACGATCCCCTCCCTTTTTTTAAAACAGAATGAAGGATGAAAATCGCCATCCAATCCCGGCGAGAAAAGCAGGAATTATTGTGGAAGACTGCCCTCTGGTGTTACAGCCATCCCAAATTCCAGCTGATATTCAAGATCCCCCCCAACCGCCCCGCTGCAGATTTTTATTATTATTTTTTCTTTTTTTTACCTGAAAGAACCACCTCCAGGGTCATTCAGCTTGTTTTTCTGATTTGCAGAGACCTGAACACCAAAGCCCCCAGGACTTTTACTGGCTTGTATTGTTGGTGCCTTCCCTACTGTGCCTGAAAAACACCAAGCAATGTTATTATGAGCTGTCTTAGACAATTTACATCAAAGAACCTTCTGTCCAGGAACTAAATTTAACTGTCTGTAAATTGCAAACAAAGGAAGTTATTATTTTTAAAGATTACATGCTGAAGAAGAACAATTTAAAATACAACATTTATATTAACATTACAGTTCGTTCAATATTTGCAGAACAATGAAGATTCCAAAACTGAAAACCATTGGCCATAACTGCTATAATATTTATAATGGCTATAAGTGTGTTTGGAATTGCCAATAAACCCCTTTTCTGGATAATCTGTACAGAATAAAGAAGCAGAATTTGAAATGTTCTTAACACAGATACTTTAAGTCACAGTCACTCAGGGTATTAACTATGCCTTTTACATCTTTTATATAGTAATTGTTCTTTATTGCAGTGAAAAACAAATATTTCAGAGCTGAAAACACTACATGTATTTTAAAATGTTTTGCATTGCATTTTAAAGAAAAAACACTATTGCCAAACTTGACATGACCCCTCCCATAAAGGTTGTCTTTTGCTTTCTTATCTGGAAAACAAGAATTTAAAAGTAATTGATGTCTGTATCTAGACTTTACAGGTTTTGAAGTAGAAGAAAAACTGGGCTTTCTAAACGAGCCAAAGTGTGGTGGACATTCAGTAAATTAAAAAGGGATCTTAATTCCTCCCTGGCATCTGGGAAAACCCAACCAAAAATAATTACAAATTTATGCTGCTAATTAGCCATTCATCAGACCATTATTATTATATTATTATTATTTACATAGTATCAGGATGCAACTGAAATAGCACTGGCAAATGAAACTTTTGGAGTAAGCCCTCCTTTACTGCTTAAACACATTGACTTGGGTTATCTTTTGTGCTCCCTTTCACCCACCTGGGTTTTTGCGTGTAAAAACAGCTCATGTGTCTGCTTGGCTTAACAGCTCTCCCCTGTTCCTTGTGTCACTGCCCCTCGTGAGTGTCACACACAGGTCCTGGTGCAGACACTGGCAAGGACATGAGAGCTCCTCCTGCACCTCTGGGGCTCGGCTGCACACAAAGGGCATGGCAGGCACCTCTGCAGAGTTACACTACTTTTCTTTCATGAATTATAAACCCTTGAAACACAACTATCCCAACAAATCCTTTCAAGAACACTTGGCTAAAACAAAAAAGTGTTAGCTTTGAATGAATCTTGTATTACATTATTTTTTATTTTATTTTGAAGTCTCCATCAACTCCAACATATGATCTTCAAGAGAAGCTAATTTGACAGTGTATGTTCAGTTTTCCATCCGTAAAAATAAACTACAGCGTGGACTCTCAACATTAGCAAATACAAAACCAGATTTAGGACTTCAGGCTCAAGCCTGGGGAATAAAAATATTCTGTCATCTGAATATTCAAGGTCCATGAGATGCCACAGACAGCATTAGTGCACGGACCAGACAATTCATTTATCTGTTTCAGATGAACTAATGGAAAGGTTTTCTACTAAGTGAATTGGAAGGAAAGAAATAATACAGTACTAACAAATAGCAGATCTCTGCTTTGTAAAATTAATATTTAGAAGATTAAAAGCGTGTTAACCATGAAAAATACTGCAATGGCAAAATTAAGGTAACAATGGCACTCCTCCAGAATTAACATTATATTTCTTTGGAATCGGTATCAATGCTTTGTTTTCTACAGATGACAATTTTTGATCAAAAACGCCCCCAAAACTCAAAAGGGCAGGGCAACAGAGCAGTTAACCCTTGGCCCCAGGAAAACAGGACATCTCCACTGAATATGGAAGAATTAAGTCACACTTTCATCCCAAGTATATGGAATTCTACTCAAATGGATCTGGCAAAGTAAGTGTAAGGTTTGGGATGACATATAAGTTTCCAGGTTTAAATAAATCACAACTGTGCATGACTAAGCAGTTAGACATAAAATATGGCCATAACACCCACTTATCTTATGGGGCAGGGCATTGTTTGAGAACTGCAATCACCTGTGGGCCGAGATATTTCACGGGATTGGTAATGACATACAGAGTCTTTCACCACGGGAGCCTTGCTTCAAATTTTAAGTAGCATCACCTAGAAAACTAAGCCCAAATTTAGGAGCTTATAAATTACTAGTTGTATTTCAGCACAGGTTAAATGGCTGCAATGAGTAACTAATTATTTTATTCTTTGGCTCAATTCCTCCATCCCTAAGATGCAATTCACCTAATTATTATACTGATAAGTGCTTCAGCAAAGGAGTGTGAATTTTTCCTGCAATAACAATGGTGTTACTTCCCCTGGTGTGGAAGTAATTGTGTTTATATAAAAGTCCTTATAGCCTGCCAATTTTATCTAAACCACTGCTTTAAAGAGCACTACAGTCTGTTCACATGGATGTATTAAGGGTATGTTACACTTGGAGATTCACTCCTCTCCAGAAGGAAGATGCAGCACTCCGTGGAGGTCACCTCAGTTCTGGTGTAACTACCCTTAAAAAGTCCCACTCCACAAAGTTATACTACTGTAATTTTCACTTCGACCATGTCCTATTCCAGTGCATCACCTCCTCCTGCAGGAATACCTAGGCCAGTGTAAAACATCACTGTGGTGGTGTCCACAGTGAAAGGTTTTCACAGTATATCAAAAACTGTCTGTGACAGTGCCAAGCAGCAACTCAGAGCTGCTCCCACAGGCAGAGCTCTCCCTGAACAGGGGCTGCAGGGTCAGTGGGCTCCCAAGGGCATGTTTTCTAAATGCCTGTTCTTGTTTGCTCTGTGCCTGTAATTAAAATAATCCAGTGCTGGGTTTAACCAAACCTATCAATTGGAATAATCTCATCTGAAACAGGAATTTGCAGAAATTGGCTTTTATGAAACCACTGTCTATCTTAAGCCAAACTGCCAGTGAAGTTGCACTACACTGGCTGGCCGAGGGCTGTCAAGAATAAATTCATATTCTGAATCCACTGTTGAAAAGACAGATGCTACTATCATACAAATTCTTGGCATTCTGTTGACATTCACAACTTGGAGACTGGACAAGCAAAGAAATGGCATCTGCCTTCACTCTCAGACACATTGGTCAGAAGTGAAAACTCATAAACTTGGGAGTATCAGTGCTATCAAATATGCACATTCTACGGTGAGTAAATGTATCTCTTCCTAACTTGGAGAAACAGCCTACAAGATTACAGTGACAGCTTGGTCTCCATGTCCATTCAACCTTTGGATTCCCCTAAGAGAACAGAGCAAGTAAAACATCAACTGCTATTAAAAGGTTTTGATGTTTTTCCCAAGGAGAACAGAAATGACCAAGCAATGAAGTCAAATAGGCAGCAATAGCTTTTATATGCATTTCAACTACTTTGATTCCTGATTCAATACCTGGAGATGACAAGCTCTGTATTCCATTACAAACCCTCAATCGTGTAAATGCCCACATCCAGTAAGATACTCTCACACATACTCAGGAAAAATAAAACCCAAGCCTAACAGGTTTAGTGGTAGAAAGAAACAAAAGGATATTTATTAGACAGTAAGGAGGCTTTGAGAACCCTCTCAAAAAGTGGGAAGTGTCAGGCACCCAGAAACCCACCCATGCACAGGCAGATGAGGGAGCTGTGTACAAATACACGCCATAGCTAACTATGGCATGTCAGTCTCTGACCTCACCAAAAAGTGCATATACTGGCAGGGGCAAAAAACCAAACCTGAGCCTTGAGAAATGTCTCTAGGACTCCTCCCTTGACCTCTGTAGCTGCAGAGATAGTGACCAGCATGTTCTGCTTCAGGAGTGAAAAACAGAAGTAGGATGATTAACCTGAGACACCCACTGGGCTTCAGGAAAAATGAAGAATTTCTTTCTTGGCCCAGAGTTACAGTTTAGGACAGTAAGAGCCAAGTTCCTGGCCTGTTTTAGAACTTTCCATGAAACACTGCTGAGTAAGGACCTAACATGGGAGAGTTTAGTCCTAAGGTTGTTTCAAAACATTTCACCGTGTTGGTCTGAAACACCTTGAAACTGCACATGAAAACATGCACTCTTCAGCCAGCATGAGCTAAAAAATAAACATCAGCAATGCTGCCAATGCCACCACTGCACGATTGTTTTTCCATGCTACTCGTTTGTAATGACAACGAAATTCATACAAAGGTAACAATCTCACTAGAACATTTAAGCCCATACCTTGTGGTCTAATGGTCTGAGTTATTACCACTGGCATCCTAATCTGGGTAGTCTGGCAAGCAGGGGTTCGTTTCACAGTTTGAGCAGATGTTGACTGGATAATCTGCTATTATTAAAGAAAAGTATACTTATATTATACTCTTTATACACAAACACACACAACGTAAACACACTAATACCTGTAATTACCAATATAAGCATGTGGATCTCTAAAAGCACAACCAGCTGGTGACAAAAGTCATATTCATGTAATGCATGTGGTTGTGTGTGTGTGTATATACCTATTTTGCCATTATGCTTTAAAAAAAAATCAAATAATATTTGACACAAATGCCATATGTCACAACCTTCATCAAAAATATATTTCAAAGTCATAAGGTTAATATTAACGTTTAGACTTTTGTTTTCAGAAGTTTTACAAGGAAGAAAAGCAATTTTGTAGAAGAGAATGCTGCAATATTTTTAGTGGTATCCACTTACAAACATTAGGCCTTGCACTATGTAACTACACTTTTTAAAGAAAGCATATACTAAAAATAAACTCTAACATATTATGGGTTCCAAAGTCAGGTATACTCAAGAAAGGAAACCATGTTTTGTGGTGATCAAATACTGGATATTCTCAAGGTTTCACTTATTACTAATTCAAGTTCTGAAGCCCTTCCCCAAAATTGAAACTGGGTTAGAAACTTAAAATCTGACCCAATAAACAAATCAAATAAAAAAAGAAAACACCTGCAAGGGTCATGTCTAAGCAACAGCCAAACGTACATTCCTATGCCGGGGCACCAGGTAGGCAGAGATGTCACGGCCAGGGGACTCAGAGATGCTGCGGAGCTGCAAAAACCCAGCAATAACCTCTGAAAGCAAAGCCCGGGCAAACAGCTCCAAGTCAGAGCATAACCAGGGGCCACGAGCCCTCCAGAGGCACAGCCGGGACGCTCCCCCTGCACCCCGGGCTCGGTGCCCCCCGGGCCACACCAGTGCCACCCTCCTGGGGCGCAGCAGGAAGGGGGCCCCATTCATTCCCTCCTGGAATTCACCCACCGCACCGCACGGCACAACGCGAACGTGGCACCCGCGTTCAGTGTCAGCCCTACAGAGCGCGCCTAAAACCGGGTTATTGAGCCCAATGATGACTGGGCAAATCTCTGACTGCAAAGAGAAAAGGAAAGGAGCAACAGCATTTTCAGATGAGATGTAAAAGGGGAGCGTGGAGATGCTACGGAACAAAGAGGAAATTTTCCCATCGGCTGGAACCAGGGCTCCCGAACGGGAAGGGAGGGAGGTGACAACTACAGACAAGAGGGATGAGGGACCTGCCACGTATCCTGGAGAAAAAACAAGGAGGACAATGTGAAGTTATGAAATTGCATTTTGTACATCCTAAAATATTAAAAGCTGAAAAGTCATAACAAACCTGTGGATGTAGAAATATTAGCAACAGCCACCTTGCAAGAAGAGAGAAGGGAAAAAAGATTTAGGATCCAGCTTCAACTATGGACACTGAAGGAAAACAGAGCATTTGTACTGAGCACAGAAGTGGAGCAAATGATGTCAACTGAGTCAGTCAAGACAGGCAGTGAGTGAACACTCACACTCAGAGGGGAAAGAACAAATTAACTACCATGCTTAAAACCAGGAGAGAAACAGCTGGGGCGTGAAAACGAGGGGGGAAAGTCAAACACAACTGCATTTTGATGCACAGGAAACATGTCCAAGTGTATTTTCAGTAAAGAAACAAGAGAGTCCATGGGCAGAAAACCTACACTGGTATGAAAAAGAAGGAGAATGTTGCCACTTTTGTAATAATTTACTGGATGAGTTTGCAGAGAATAGTAGAGAGAAGCCACTACACCTTACCAGGCCAGAAAGGAGATGTGTGACCTGTGGACACAATTACTACCTGGTATTACAGGGACCTTCTGTGATTAGAATTTTTTTTCTCTCTGTCAGACAAACAACTTTGCCAGTTCAGAACCAAGTTCTGTTTCACCTGATTAATATTTTCATGTGAACTCCCTAAATAATGAGCCACTAAAACCATTAAAGATAGGACAGTATTTAACTACGTAAGATGACATAAATAATGTCAATGTTTTCTTTACTATCAAATACATTCCAAAAAATGTCCTTTAGCAAGCACTGTACTAGGACTTCAACATATGTACAAGTGCTGAAAGTGCTGAAAATTGAGAAAGGAGCTTTTTCAAATGGCAGAGACCAAATCCTTCATCTTGAATTCCATACAGAAGCCAACGAGCACATCCTCCCTCAAAGGAACAGCTGCACCAGACCTCGGAGAAGCATTTTACACCAACTTAAATCCCAGTTTCTGTACTGGAGTTTTAAGATGCATTTCAACACAGACACAATCTCCAGATCTGGAAGTCATATAAGGAATTAACATTAGCAACAGACTGTGTAACTTCCTTTGCAGGCAAACAAGGGACACAGTCAAAACTGATGAATCAGAGCAAACTGATCCTGCATTAAAATTCATAAACAATCCAAAGCACACTTCATCAATTAAGACAATTCAGACTGTTCCAATCCTCTTACCTATTTTCCAACATCATAAACATTACCATTACATCCTTAACGTGGCCTGAAAGTTGTAGACAGTGAACAAGTGCACTAGTAAGCTAGTCTGGGAGATAACTAAATTATTTCATATTTCTCACCCCCTATAAGTACAGACAAGGAGTGTATCCCATCTCATGTCAACCATCCATATGCTGAATCCCAAACAATCAGTCTGTAAGCACCAATTTACTGACCCACACTGGCAGAGCAGACACGAGTGGATGTTTTTGTACACTGAGGTTTTCAGACATTATTTCAGCCTTCAAAAAAGGGGAGATCTTACTGCTGTTTGCAACCACCTATGGGGAGAGAAGACAGAGCCGGACGCTCTCAGATGGGCAGAGCAGAGGGGGTAACACGAAGGGCACAAGCTGGAATACAGGAAATTCCAACTTAATATAAGAAAAAAAAAATCACCATGAGGGTGGGCAAGCTCTGGAACAGGTTGCTTGGAGAAGTTATTAATTTCTTCTTGAAGACACTCCAAATATGACTGGTCACCCAGGAGACATCCTGACCTGTAAGCAGGAGGCTGGAGAGGCACCTCCAGAACTCCTTTCCAACCTTTCACCACTATGTCCATAATCACATCATCAATGGTTTTATGCAAGTGCTGAGTCAGAAAAGGCAACAAGACAGGATATAAAAGTCTTCAAAGTTTACAGAAGCTGTTCATCATTCCACCTCCACTAAAAAGGGAAGCATTTTCATTAATTACACCACTGAAGACAGCAAGCACAACAGAACAAGAACAGCAAAGGCACAGCAAATAAAAAAGATGGAATGTGATTTAGGCACTGCCTGGATTTGATAACAAGTTTGGAAAACAGCAAAATTATCAAACAAAATTATGACCAAGACAGTGTTGAGACATCAAGTACTGTCATGTACCAGCTTATTCCTCTTCAACTTATCAGTGAAAAATTGAAGACTCATCTCCCAGGCTGCTACACTCTGGAGCTCTTCAACAAACACAGTGAAGCAGGAAAAATCACAGCATTGTTCTCCAGGTGCAATACATGAACAGTTACCTAAATTTTTTTTCTATAAAATAACGTATTTCTGCAAAATAAGACATACATTTCTCACAACACATCCTCCCCCTCCTTTTATTTCATCTTTGCACTTCTCCCCTTGCCACCTTTCCACTCCACTAGTCACACTCACTGATTCACCCTTCATCTGCTCCTCCAGAGCAGTTCCTTCTCTCACCCCCTGAATGTTTCAGACTTCTACCCTGTCCTTTTCTAAAGCTGACTTTATTGTCAAAGCTGAAAAAAAACGATGATTATAAGTGCTTCCACAAAGCAGGCAGACCCATGAAGACAAAAAAAGGATATTTAGCAATCACACTACCGAGAATCAGAATAACAAAGAGGTGACAGCTGAAACACCCATTTTTCTTAAGAGCTTTTTTCAAAAACCCTAGATTCCACAGCTATTTGAGAACAAAGTACTGCTGCTCTCTGGCCCTAATCTCAAGACAGAAGGTGAAGATCATTCCACGGCAGGTGTGAATCTTCTACCATGTCAGTCATTGCAGGACAGAGAACAAATTGCAGATATGAACACACAGACCACTAATTAACACAAATAACCAACGAATACAGGCTGAGAAACAATCCAGCCATGCACACAGAAGCAGAAAGACTCATAATTTCTGTTCCCTCCCTCATGCCCACATAAGAGATACAAAACCAAAGTAAAGCCACTACCTACAAACCACTGAAAGGAAAAGTCCTCCAGAAACCACACTTTGCAACGAAAGCAGCTGATCCAAAAAGCTTTAAACCCATCAAGTACCACAACAAAGACAGAAGCACAGGAAACAGAAGCTTCTGCAAAGAATGGAAAATAAAAATAAATTCGAAAAATATATCCTTTACCAAGCATTTTTTTTCCCCTCAATTAAGTTTTAAAAAAATTGTGGAAGGGAGAAACAAGACACTTGTAAACATATAAAATCCAGAATGGCTGTGGTCTGATATGACATTTATCTTCACTCATGAGTAAACACTTGCTAACTCACTTGTGGCTATGCCACTTGTGATTTATCAGTCTACTCACTCCTGAAGATAAATGTCATATCAAACCTCAGCTATCATGTAATCTGGCAGCCTTAACTTACAATGTTCATGCTTTTATGGGCCCAGAATTCATATTTACCATTGCTCACCATGCTGTATTAACAGCAGCTACAATTTTTCAACAGTGCCTCAAAATCTGCATAAGCAATTATGTTTCCTCCCAAACAAAAAAACCTGACTTTTTAATAGCCTAGCGTGTAAATTTCAACGTATGACAACAATACTGTTGCACTGCCTGTATGTTTTCAACAAAGCAATGATGAAAAGCGAAACAGAAGCCACCTGATCACTTGTGCCACCTGCTCCCCAGTTGATTACACAATTCTTCCTACAGATTGTCAAATGGTCTGGGTTTCAATGTCTTTAACTATGGCTTTTTTATCACTGTCTTTGGGAGCCCGACCTAGTAATCTCTCTTATTCTAAGGATATTTGGCCTTATATCCTCTCTAACTCCTACTTCATTTAACCATATCCTCTTATTCATTTTTATGCTGTCTTGGTCTGCTCCAAGGAATGGTCTTTTATTCTCCCGTTTAGTCAGTGTTTGACCAAGTTATGTGTGTTTAATTCTCTTAAGCTTTTCTTTTAGTCTTTGCTTTTCAGCCTGCTCCTCTGGTACTGATTTCCAAACAGCAACCACTGACAACATTCTCCTTATATTAAGGTACAACCCATAAAATTCTGGAAGTCAAGTGTCTGATAACAACTTGGAAAACTACTAGGCTGTGCTTCCAATAGGCACACAATTTGTCAAGTATAGGTTTTGCTCCTGTTAACGGATCCCAGACGCCTACTGCTCAACAGCCATTTTTATTTAGAAGCTATTGTACACCAAGTTCCAAGTCAGTGACTAGATCTTCATTAGTTCATTAACAGAAACTCTTTTTATCCAAACTGCCATCTATTACTCTTCCATTTCTAAGATGTCCAGCACACAGGGCAAAACCAAAACGATTTCCTGTGGCTCTCTAAAATGTGTACACATTGCAGTCTTTCATGAACAGGAAACTGATGCCAGAAAAAGCTTCAGTGGAGAATTAAAAAGCAAAGAGGAACACCCCCATATAATGTAACACTTATTCTGCTGTTGCATCCGTTTTTCCAAATGCCATCACTTCATCTCACCTTTTGGGAGACTCCAACCACCGTGACAGTCCCTGGGAGAGTGTTAGCAAATGTTGGAACAAATCCTGTTCTAAAATAACTTAGAAGATGGCAGAGTCTGCCCTCTGGACACTGTGCCAACTTTACTGCAGCAGTAATATTGCAGATGTGTTTCTAGACATCCTTCCTAATCCTAGACCCGCACAAGTCTCTATACAGCTTTGCATAAAATCCAACTTGATTAAATTAAGATGGATCACTGACATTCTTTCTGGTCTTCCTTCAAATTTAATAACTGGCTTTAAGCTACAGGAGTACTTTCTCCTTATGCAGTCAGTGTCAACACAATATGCAAAGTGCTAATCCATCTCCATTACTCATCAATCCACTGCCAACTTGAACATGTTTCATAAAGAACATCTCTCCTATTCATACCTGCTCTAACACCCAGAACAAGACAGGCAATATAGAGCACATGGACCCTAAGAATGGCAATTTAGACCAACTTTGAACATTGCACTTAGAACAATTAAAAAAAATTGATTGGTGGCTTATCTCATTAGTGTCTCATCAATAAAATATTAGCCTAAGACTATTCCCCTTTTCTCTATCTAGAATTAGCACTACTAGCTCTTTAAAGCATTGCTTCCTTCATAGATTGGAACACGATTCCAATACTTCACAAAACAGATTAAAAAAATCAAGTCCCCCCCTTCCATGTGCAGGAACACTGTTCATTTCAAAGCCTTTGTGCAGGCTGTGCTGCACGCTGACAGTGTACACAGCATTTCCCTGCTGCAAGATAGCTCAGGACCACTGAGGAGGAAGTATCACCTCATCCGACCCCTTTGTGAAACACAAATGTCAGAAGAAAGGAACAGCTAACAGATTCTCCACATTTTAAAGGAAACTAGACTACTGCAAACTGGCTGGTATGAAAAGATCTCTATTCTAAAACAGGCTTGCCCTTCTGCAGCTGGCCAGTTTGCAAAGCCAGCTGGAACTCTCTCCAGCGAGCTTCAGGCTCGGAAAAGCTGGAGCTGGGCCAGTTTCCTCCATCAGTGCTGGCCACCCCCGGGCGGGCCAGCTGCAGTGCTGCTCTCCAGACAAGGCTGGGGCAGGAGGGGCAGCAGCTCGGGGCGCCGCTCTGATTTCGGGGAGCACCCTGAGCTGGGAGCTCTGTGCTCATGGCACTGTACAGGAGCCACTGGGAAGAAGGGCCACGAGAGTGACACGGAGCTGCTGTCCCCTGGTCTGCTTGGCACCTGAGCCGATGGCTGCGCTCTCCAAGGTTTGCTGAGGCAGTAACTCTCACTGTTTCATGCTGCTTTTGTCTGTATCGAACTACTTAAGTGTCTGGTTAATGTAACATTTGGTTCTATTAATTAAGGACTGATACATTCCAAGCAAACACAAAGAGGCAGTTTTACACTAAAGCAAATAAATGATCATTTTTAGTGCCTTCTCCATAAGTGTTTTCTAGAAAGGGAACAGTATGAAGCATAGTTTTGCTCTGCACAGTTTGTGACCTTTTGAAAATGTAGCAGTCATTTCATGTACCCAGCAAATGAAAATTCAGCCCTAGACATGTGACCTCCTTACAGACGAAAACCAGATTGTTTTTCCCACCAGATCAATCTCCACAATGCATTACTTGAGCTGTTTTCAGCTCCCTCCTGTGACCCAGGTATGTTGAATAAGCTGACAGAGCAACTCTTCACAGTGTTAATCTCCACTCAGGTTAACGTGCCTGCTTGCTTTGAGTATCCACTGACACGAGACAGATGGTGTCTCTCCCAGAAACCTGGCTTTATTCCATTCAGAAAATATTCCACAACAACTATAAGCATAAGAGCAAGAATTCCTGCAGACTTACACGTTTTTGTTCTGCATCAGTGTTTCTCAAAAGGTGGGGTGCAACCTGCCAGGTAGGCAAGGAGTGTTCAAGGTGGGTTGCACAACGTTGGAAAAAGCCATGTTACCTTAAGGTTAGTCTTAAGATTGTGGCATTAGGCCAGACTTACTGGCCACGGATGTTTATACTTGCAAGCAATCTGTCAGCTGCTTTCCCTGGACAGGGAGCAATTTTTACACCTACTGCCTGTAATCACCACCAGTTCCTGCTCCTCTACCTGAGGAGCCAAAGCTATTGTCCATTCAGTCTCATGAGACAGGAACAAGTCAAAAAGGTGTCACAAAAAGTGTGAGGAACACTTTTCTAATTAGTACAACAATCCAGATGGGGTGGGGAGAACCCACCTTAGAAAGAGAAAGAATGCAAGTGGCTGAAGAGAGGGTTAAGGTGAGAACCACCCAGCTGTGCTGTGTGCATTACAACAGGCAGAGGAAGAAACCTCAGCATCTGAGATGTTATTACACATTAAAACTATGCTCACTAAAGGACTACCAGATTATATTAATTTCATTTTAAAGTTAGTCATTTAACCACTAGAAAGTGTTTCTAAGGTTCAAGATATGGCTCAGATATTTTCAGACTGTGCACTGCTACCTTTAAATTAAAGCCAAAGAGGTATTCTCTTCCACACACCTTACAAATTATTTGTATCCTTCATAGGATAGATCACTCTAAGGTTTTACATTGTCATATATACATTTCTGAACCTTGATAATATAAATTTTCACCAACTTGATACACCTTCTGGAATGTACCAGTTTGATTTTGAAACCTAAGTCGAGTCCTCTACTCATGCATACAGAGAAACCAGAGACAAGGGAACTTTCACAGCTCTGCTGAAGGATGATAACACCTGTATAAACTCCAGGCCCTGTAAATATCCTTAACATATTTTAATTACAACTGTAAACACACACACACGATCCTATATGAGAGAATAAATTGCCCACACTCTCAGGGAGTACCTGGCTGTACAGCTGCCCTATCCACAGTGCCTCTGAATTAATGAATCTAAGCTCGTAATACTCCACTGTGCACGACAAAGATACGTTTCAGTGAGTAACAAAGAATGGCTTTATTTCTAAACGAAACATCCTGGCACAGCTATTCTTCTACAAGATTTTATAACTAGGTGAAGAAGAGCATAAAATTGAGAGAGTTAATTTTAATGCAGACTAATCTAAGCAAAGCAGCATATCTAATGACACACTAAACATTACACTCTTGTCTTTAAGTCTTGAAGAGCTTTTTGTTCTACATTTGTAATTCCCTCAAATTTCACTGTGCTCATACAACAAGCACTGTGTTGCAGTCAAAAAGGCCAAGAATGCACTCTCTTAAATTTAAGCTGTTAATAATGTTATCTAAACTAATGGTCGAGCATACATGTGAAATGACATAAAATGAGGTATTAATATGCATCACAGAATAAGGTACAAACAAAAGAGTATTTTCCCAAACAAGCTGCAATAAAAATAACACTGAAAACTGCTATACAGTTCATTAAGAAATTCTTTTGTACTACAGTACCTACCAGTTGAGAACTCTGATTTGACTGTACCACCTTAACCTGAGGAGGCTGCACTGTATTTGATACAGAGACTGTGCAAATGTTGTTTGGTTGCCTTATTCCTATTGTCTGTGTTGTGACAACAGAGGAAACGCTTCCAGAGGCAGACTGAGGTATAACTTGTGAGAGCTTGCTTTGTTGAAGTGGCTGCTGAGACGGCTGTCCTTGCAAAACCAAATGCTGACTATTCAGTAAAGATTGTCTCAATGCAGGTAGACTTTTCTAAAAACAGAAGAAAGTTTATGAGATAGCAAACTTAGCAGGTTGACAAAAAATACTGTGAAATTTGCTATAAACACAATTAAAAGAACATAACTTCCCAATTTTACTATCAGCCTATTCATCAAACAGAAATAACACTGAACATATTTTGTAAGAGAGAAAGTTCAGCTTTCATTTTTAATAAGCTTTCAATTTGGATTTTGCAACCCTGCAGAATTTCACGTGTCCTAAATGGCACTGCAGCAGTAAAATACAACACTCTTCTTCTCCAGACTATCTAGAACTTGTAGCTTAGGTCTTCGGAGGGGCAAAATTTGAGTCAGAAAAATGCAGGACTGTAGAACAACCCTATTGCCTCTGCATGCTAGAGGAAGCAAGCTGCACTTGACTTCTCCTGCCATCACCTAGACCAAGAGGATGTAAGTGCTGATGCCCTCCAGCAACAGCTTTTTACTGTATTATTACTGCTCTGAGGTATTAGAAAGGTATACTATTGTATCCTTCATGTTCAAACCACTCCAAGGAAAAAATACAGTTCTAGAAGGTTATACTGTACCTTCATGAACAAACTTTTTACTTTTTAAATGGCAGCAATGTCCTTTGGAAGTGCTCCCCCAGGCAGCTGTAGAATGCAACAGTGTTTAGCCCAAGCTACAGTTCTTTCTAAATTTATAATATTTATTTAAAAACCTAATGCCTGTTCCCAAGAAAGGACTTCAAAGAAAAGAAACAAGCCAAAACTTATCAGGATGCCAGAAGTGACTGCAGGAAAAGGCACAAGTCAGGGTTAATGGTAACTTGAAAAAACAGAAGGAGAGGGAGAAAGTTTTGAAGAAAAGTTGCAGGGAGGGAGAGAAGAAAGAAAACCTGCCCTAAACTGAGGAGTTTTGAACTAGATGAAAAATACTTTTAAAATTATATCTGTTGTTTTGTTGGGAGATAATTAAACATGCTTTGTATGTTTTTATATAATCTCGCATGTGGCAGTTACTGTAGCTAATGTACAGAGCCAATTAAAAGTTACATTTATCCCCATGTATACTAACTTAGGACCCAACAGAGAATCCATTTGGTATCACATCAGAAACTCTACCACTGATCAGTTCCAGATTACAAGCAGGATCATCTAATCAGTTATTTCAACACTATTACCCATTTTAGCATTTCATAACGATCATTAATTGGATTGAAAGTTATATAATGACTCAGAGATTATAAACAACATGGAAAAAGCTTCTAAAATCACTTGAAGGATTCTATAGAAACAACCTGTGACTCTTCCAAACGTGAATGATGCATTTCTTCACAAAAAACTACCTACTGCCACAGGAAAGTGTGTTCTTTACAGAAGTGCGGGATCACTACAAGGATGATTTCCAAACGAGGGAGTAATTGCTTTATTATATAAATGTAATTACTGCAACATTCTCGGTCAGGGCTGCTCGAGCCATGAACTCCAGGCCAGCTCTGGCCAACAAACACGCTTCTCCCAAAGCTAAACCAAGGCCCAGCCACGAGGCATCCCTGCTGCAGGAGATGCCTGTGTTCCCCCAGCCTGCAGGGAGCTCCTGCAGGGAGCAGCACCCACATTTGGGGGCAGAGGGGGAGCCTGCAGGGCACTGCCAGCCAAGAGGATTTCAGCAGAAACGGGCAGCATGAAGTAAAAAGTCCTGCTCCAGGCAGGAGAAGCTAAGACCCCTGCAAAAGGATATTCTAAGACTCAACGTGTTGGAATTTGCCTTGGAAGAAATTCATCCAAACGTGCACATTACCTTAAGGAAAGGTACGAGATATGGCTGAGGAGATGATTTGAGTTCTGTTTGAAGGCGGCCTGTAAATTCTTCTGGATCAATCTTTGCATCCTTCAGGAGCAAGAGAAAAAAGCATCAGCAGCTCAGCTCAGTGGTTTGGCTGTTTCTTTTCCAGCTGACACATGCCATGGAACTCCAGCTAACGTTCAGAGCTGAAGCCCCCCAACCAGTCCCTGAGATCCTTCTGTCCAGAGCTAACTCATACGTGTGACACGCCACTCCAATTCAGGGAGTTCCCTTGGGGTGCACAGTTTCAGCACAAAGAGACCCCACAATCACCCAGGTCTCTTGTGGGATTCCATTCTCTTGCTAACATTCACACAGTGATTTCTTTTTTAAAATTAAAAGAAAACAAAAGGACGTTATTGAAGTAACCTTCCAAACTATTGTAAAATTTGCAGCCCTTGTAGTAACAAAATATTAAATACTTAATTAAAAAACCAATTCTGAAGGCACAATTTAACTTAGTAGGATGTGTATATATAAAAGTAAATATGCAAAGCATAGGCACATAAAAAAGTATAGATATAAAATTTTCACCTGTATGAATTTCTGTATATACTCACAGAGTATACCTTAATAATATATCAAATACAAAATCAGTAATTTCTCTAGTAGTTAATATAGGAGGACTCTATAGCTCAGGTGCATTTTATAATACTTCTAAAGTATCATAAGTTACAATCTCAGGTTGTAATAAATTCATTCATTAGCTTTCCTGGACTGGCACAGAACAAGAGAAAAAGCAAACAAAGCAAAACAAGCTTCAATAAATATAATTATTCTATATGTGTGTTGCTACTTTGTTTAAAATATTATAAGTAGCTACCTTTAGTTATTTAATCTTTTCAAGTTTGCAAAAGATAAAATGAGTTTTTACTGTAACCAGTGACAATGATTGTTGAGTGGCTCAATCTTAGGCTTGTCTAAAATATACAGGTTTCTCTGGCAAGGAATTCAAAGAAATATATGGCAACTACTTATAAATGCAAGCAGACTAAACACTTTGCTGCAGTTCCTCTTCCAGAAACTGGAAGTCTGCCTGTGACAGATTCCTGAAGGTACGTAACATACAGAACACTTACATTTTGATAACCCTCAACTCCTTTCACTTTCATTACAGCCGAAAGAGTTGTTAAGATCACAGCAGCAGTTTTCACATGTAAATAACAAGTTTAACAGACAACTGACCAAATGAAAGATAACTGAATATTTACCAGCAAATCTTGAACCAGAGCTTTCACATTGCGGGACGTTTCTGGAGATGGTGAATTATGAGAAGCAAGTTTTATAAGGGTAGCTAAAAAGTTTTTGCATTTTTTCACATTCTCTTGCATTTCCTGCAAAAGCCAAAGAAAACAAGTATCAGGTCCATGCTATTTTCCATCAGGATCAATGCATGCTCTGACCAGCACAAATAAGGAAAATCAGGACATTTTTTAATTCAGACAGGACACATGTGAAACACATCTGCAGCTGTTTTGCTATGGCTGCAAGTTACCTGATATTTTCTTTACTTCTTTATGTAACTAAACAACACAGCTCACAAATAACAACAAAAAAGAAATCAATGAATGAAATATATTCTATATTTTATATTTTACAGCCTGCTTTGGCAAAAATAACCTTAAGTATGAGAAGCAACACACCAATTTGTTGGAGATGCATTCCCCTTTGAGATGCCCAATACACAATGTGCAAACATTCCCCAAGCTATCCTGTTAAATTATTGATTCGGTATGTTTTTGTACAAAGCAGCCGCAGCAGTAAAATCAAATCAGAAATAAGTCTTCAAACATCATCATCTCTAATCTTTTCCTCATCAGTAGGAAAACAGGCCATTATTTTTACATGGTGCAATGTCTCCAAGACACAGAAATGCCACGCTTCATTGTAATCACAGTTTTAAGGCCCAGCAACAGGACCATAATGAAGTCTCCAGACTGAAGGCCTGATTGTTCTGTCTAGAGAAACAGAACAGTTCTTTCACTGCTGCCACATACGTGGCAGGATGGGGAAAGCTGCCCACAAGTGTTCTTCCTCCCTGTCAGACTTTGCATCCCATTTAGCTGAAGAGGGGAAGGGTTTTCTTGCTTTTCAAGCACTTGTTCTACCACGGGATGCACGCTCGGAGAACAGAAAAGCTCCTCCTGCTCTGAACAGACCCAAGAAGCCCACAAAGCACCAAGCAAAGCAGTATTTTAGAACCTGCCTGTGATACCACTGTAGTTCCAGGCACAGGAGAGCTGGGGATGACCAGGGGCTGCGCTGGCACTTGTGCTGCTGTGTGAGGTGGGAGCGGCAGCCGGGGCTGGCCCTGGCTTTGTGCTGACCCTTGGCTCTGCCCACCAGTGACCACTGCGGGCTGTTGAGAAGCTGAAGTTCCACTTGCTACTGTTGTCTTGAACAAATTTTGAGTGCTCGTTGTAGCTACTGATACCTATTAATATTTTATATTGAAAAAAACAGGTCATTAACGTGTTTTAATTCTTTTACTCAACCATAAAGTTTCTGAAAGGAAAAAACTTGTTTCCTTTCAAATACAGCCTTACTGACAAAATAAAACAATTGACTTTACTTACCTACTATAATCCCAATTTTGTCACCCTTTCCTGAACAGTGCAAGTCCTCCTTTTAAGTCCCTTCTATTACAAAAATAAATGTGCCACTATCAAATTAGTTGCTATCACCCAGCCCTTTAAGATTACTGTGATGGTGTGACTTCTGTAACCCAACTTTCTGTAGATTTGACCCTTAAAATGCACAAGTGCATTCCCAATGATCTGTGGCCGTGCCATCAGGTTTACCATTACCCACACCACAGTTACAGGGCCAGCTCAGACCCAGATGACACAAACGCCCTAAGGCAGCTTCCCAGCCCAGTCTGGGCCAGCAGCAGGTACACACTTGCACCAGTAAGCTGTCCTGGGCCAGCTGGGCACATGCAGACTGTCCCTCAGTGCACCATGTCCACCACTGAAATTGTATCTACACCTCCAGACAACTGGAGTTTTTACTTCCAAAACACTCAATCCATACTACCCTCAAATTTGTTATCATCTAGGAAATAGTGGAAAACATGATCTAGGCTACCCTCGGCACCTGAGTAACACAGTCTGACTGGACATTCATTACTAATGTCTCGGATTACATTTGCAGTAAAAGGAAAGATACGAACACTAAAATTCACTTTCAAAAAAACCCATGTAAATCATAGAATCATAGAATGGTTTGAGTTGTACGGGAACTTAAAACTCATCTTGTTCCACCCTCCCCTGGAAAACTTCACAATGATTGTCAGAAAAACGCTACACAAATTATTATTGCCCATGAGTGGCAAGCACTTGATTTCTTCTCTTAAATCCCTCAGAACAGTGTTGCAAAATCATGGAATGGGTGGGGTTGGAAAGAACCTTACAGCTCACTTAGTGCCACCCCTGCCATGGGCAGGGACACCTTCCATAGCCCAGGGTGCTCCAAGCCCCGTCCAGCCTGGCCTTGGACACTCCCAGGGATCCAGGGGCAGCCACAGCGTCTTTGGGCAACCCATCCAACCCTGCCCTCTGGCAGTGGGAAGCAAATTCCCCCGTCCTATCCCCCTAAGCCCTTCTCAACAGTCTCTCTCCATCTTTCTTGTCAGCTCCTTCAGGCACTGCAAGGCCACAACCAGGTGTTCCTCCCAGGGAAGAACCTCTTTCGTGCACCAAACTGAAATTTCCTCTCTTCCAATCCCAACTCACCCCTCCTTGCCCTGCCACTCCACCCCCTGACCACATCCCAGGGACGTTCCCAGCTGTTCCCCCTCCCCACAGCCCCCCCTGCCCCGTGGTGTGCCCACTCACCGTGGTGTGTGCCAGCACAGCCCCCGCGGGCAGCGTGGCCGTGGCGCTGGCGGGCGGCTGCACCACCTTGGCAGGCACGGGCAGACCCAGGCGGACGGTGGACGTGGCTACAGATGTTGGCTGCTAACGAAGGAAAAACAAGCATTTTAATTCCTTTTCTCCCCCTCACTCCTTAGTAACTCGATCTACAAGGCTTTAATAACGGTGATTGCAAGAATAATTGTCATTAGAGCTACACACAAAAAAAAAATGTGCTTAAATATATATTCACAAATGGGCTTGCTGAGGTTCAGCGACAGGTTTGCAACATTTCTCCTAAAAGCTGTTACTCATACAGCTCCGTGGAAAAGATCAGGAAAAACTGATGTGACCTGCAAAACTCTGACCTTACACTGAAGCATTAGTTCAGTTGTAATATTTACATGCCAGTATTCACCCATATCTGAGTTCACCATTAATAACACGTATTGGTCCTCTTGGTATTTACTGGCCTGTTCTAGTGCTTTTTCTTGAACATGGAGAGGAAATTCAGAGCAGAAGGGTATCTCTGAAATAATTTCAGATTGAATTATATAGAAACTAGCACGCAGAGAAATGAAGTCTAAGCATTTGGAGAACCTCTGTCACAGAACACAGATGGCAACTGGAATGTGAAGGGCAGAAAAGAAAACGACTGACTGACACCTTTCATCCAGTAGCAGACTCTACAACTCAGGAAATTTATCTCATGCAGCAAACATATGGCTTATTTTTAAAATTCATTTTCATTGTGAGATTGAAATCTCTTGTCATCATACAAAAGGACAAGACTTGAGAATAGAAAATGTCTCCGGAAAAGCTGTTACTTAATTCTGCAGGAATGTAATACCCTGATGAAAGAAATATATCACAGGATATGGCAATGATGACAAAAAGAGAACCAGTCATTATTAAAAATGGAGGCCACACTGGTCTCTTACAACTTGCATTTATTAAGATTTGCATTCAAACACACACTTAGAAAAGACAAATTTTCTAAGTGGATGGAGTAATAAATCATGGACAATATGGTTTCTCACAAGATAAAACTAATTTTCCTTGACTTACATTTTAATTTACACGTCTCTGTAATTAATATTTTTATAAAGAACTGCTTATTTTAGATTCTTACACTGCCTACTAAAGCTACACAAAGCACTTCTTCAAAGAACATCTAGTGTACTCTCAGAGATGTCCAAAAGGAACAGAGGCCCAGGCAGGCACTCCAAGCCCCAAGCATTCCTTACAAATCAGTCCTGCAGCTTCCTCCACTGGATATCAATCTTCTGCACTTGGGGGAAAAAGCAGGAAAAAAACCAAATCAAATAAATCTACCTGACATCTGAACAAAACCTATTTTTTGTTGTTTGTAAAGCTTTCAAGATTTAGGGATGCCTTCCATACTGACAGAGCCTAGAGACAACAACAGCAGCATCCTGAAGAGGAAGAATTGTCTGGCTTTTTGGAAGAAGGACCATATAAAATTCTCCTGCTTTAAATATCCCACCTCTTTTCTCCATTGCAAAAATGACCATTTGTTTGAAATTTAAAATACTGGTTGAATTAAAGTGTATTTACCTGATGAATGTTCACCTTTAGAAATGTAAATACCGTGTATCTTGGTCATTTGCTTATAAACAGTGTTTCCAACCTAAAAATACAGCCCACCTGTGATATCTACCCCTCTTATCAGTACGTGCTTCCAGAGGTGAGGATTTATAAAACAAGCAGATAACCAGGGACACTTTTGGCAGATAGTCAGTTCCAGGAAAGACCTGCAGTCATAAATCCACGGATACATCATCCGACTGCAAGCTGGAGAATTTCTTCTCAGCTAATAAATGCTCACAACTCATCAGAGGAACATACTTGGAAACAAAACTGCACATAATTAAAACACAAAATTTCACTATCGTAGTATTATCAAACTAAGTATGTGTTCCACTGTGCCAAACCACAGCAAACTGTGCAACTTGAAGACTAAATTCACCCTCAGTTTTAAAAATCAATAGTGACAGAAGCCTTTTGGCAGTAAAATCTATTAATGTGTTGGATGTGAAGAAAGAGCCTCGCTGCCAGAGAACTGCAGCTAGTTTACTAACGTGCTTCCAAAACTTCTAAGTGTTAAAAAGGTAAGTATGAAACAAGGGGATGAGAAACATAACAAGGAACTAGCCCGGAGAAATTCTTAAGCATCACGGAAATGATCTTCAAATGACAGCTACAAGTTGCCAGAAGACACTCCAAGGACTCCCAACACAAATGTTTCAAGAACTGGTAAAAAATATTTAGCAACAAAATGTTGTGTTTTCTATGAAAGGAAAGATGTAAACAGATCTCATGAGGAACCCATCAAAAAGAAAACAAAAATTATCAGTGTTACATTAAAAAAAATCATAACCCAATGTGTCAAGCTTCTACTGGAACAACGTAAAAGAATTTATGATGCTCCTTAAAGAAAAACTGCTGAGGGTTGGTAGGATGCTATTAAATTCCAAAATCACCAAGAGAGTTAGAAAGAAACACATTTTCAAATGTAACTATTATTTTTTATTAGACACATCAGATATTTCTACATTTCCTAAATACGCAAAAGTAATGTTAGACAGGCTTTTGCCCTGTGCTCAGACATTACCAGGCAGGAAAGCAGAACATGAATGAACACAGTATGTGTGTGTATGTGTGTATATATATATATATATATATAGATACATCCCACTCCCCACCTCCACAGGGACACTGGAGAAGGCCTGTTACACACAGACCTGAGCCAGCCTGGAGCAGGGAGCGTCCCAAGGTTTGCTCTGCTCACCCAGGTCCCGCAGGGAACACAAGTGACTCCAGTTTCAGGGCACAACAAGTCACTGCCACCCAGGCAGAGCACACTAGGATTGTTCAGGGTGGAAATGCTCTGTGTCCCTCAATAACATCTTCACTTTCCTTCTCCCCAGAGCTCTGGACACATGAATACATGAATAGAGAGGCAAAGCTCCACTGTACCTGCTGTGCACAAACAAGCTGTCTCTGTATTTGAAGGAACATACAAGGCTGCATTTGAAAAAACAAGGCACTTGAAAATGGAGCAAGCAGTCAAAACAGCCAAGGATTATTTGTCACTGCCAAGGCAGGGCTACAGCAGTTTTAGGAACTGCATTGCACATTCACAGCTCTATCAAACCAAGCCCATTTAAACGGCCAGGTTAGTATGTAAATGCTTGGAAACGGGTTTGTGATACACCTGTGTTTTGTACTACAGAACCACCCTCTGACCAACACCCCAGGGACCAGCAGCCCTGCCTCTGCTCTACAAAGCCAGGCAGCTCCCTTTGGACAAGCATAGTGCAGCTGTTCTTCACAATCAGTCCTGTCAGTGAACTTGCCCACTATCAACCACAAAAGGAAGAAGGAAAATACCCCAGGAGCATTTGAACAAACATTAACACAAAAGCAGGGCCAAGTTTATCACAACACACACCATGACATCTCTTTACACTTCTTCCAACACATGGCTACACTAATTGTTATGCAAAACTCAATTTTAACAGAATACGACCTTCAAGTTTAGATTTAAATTTGCAAAATCTGAAATAACATTAAATTTTATTTTTAATCATTAATCCAGAAGACTTCTTATTGTGGAGGTCTGGGTTGGCTCCCCGCCAAACCACCACACCTATAAACAAAACAGGCAATGTTAAGATGCCATCTGAGGTGCCTAATCAATCAAAGACACTGTCCAACAAAGAGAAAACTGAAGTGGCATTGCAGACACCTGCAGCAGCATAAGCTAAAGGTCAAACCTCAGAGCTCACCTGCACTGGGTTGGTGTGGCCAGGTTTGGGGTGGGGGACCCACAGCGGGGGCTTCGGTGAGAAGCTGCCAGAAACTCCCCCGTGCCCAGCAGAGATGGGGCAGCACCTCTGGGCTGACACACTTGGGAGGGGGAAATCCCTGTGGAATTGCAGCTGGGAGAGAGCAGGGAGAACAGGGGAGAGGAAGAGCTGAGCAGAGCCCAGGGCAGGAGCAGGGCAGGAGGTGCTCCAGGCACAGGAGCTGAGGTGCCCCTGCAGCCCCAGCGCAGCCCGTGGGGAGCCAGCTGTGCCCCTGCAGCACAGGGGGGGCCATGGGGCACCAGAGACCCACCTGCACCCCTGGAGGAGCCCGGGGCAGCAGGGGCATCCCAGAGCAGGCTGTGACCCCAGGGCAGCCACCGCTGGGGCAGCTCCTGGCAGGACCTGTGGCCCCGTGGAGAGAGGAGCCCACGCTGGAGCAGCTTTGCTGGCAGGGCTTGGGACTGACCCCATGGAAGGGACCCACCATGGAACAGCCTGTTCCTAAGGACTGACCCCATGGAAGGGACCCACCCTGGAGCAGGGGAAGAGTGTGAGGAATCCTCCCACTGAGGAGGAAGCAGCAGCAGAGACAACATGGCAAGAACTGACCACTGATCACAGCCCCCTTTCCACATCCCCCTGCACTGCTCTGGGGATGAGGCACAGAAAGCTGGGAGTAAAGTTAAGCCCAGGAAGAAGGGAGGGATGGAAGAACCTGTTTAAGATGTACTTTTTATTTCTCGTTATCCTACGCTGATTTGATTGGTAACAAACCAGCTTCCCCCAGCTGAGCCTGGTTTGCTGTGTCAGTACCTGGGGACTGATCTCTCCCTGTCCTTATCCCAACCCACAAGCCTTTCATTGTATTTCCTGTCCCTGTCCAGCCGAGGAGGCAGTGTCAGAGTGGCTCTGGTGGGCACCTGACATCCAGCCAGGGTCAACCCACATCATTTCAGAGTAACTAACTCACACAACCTTTCTTATAGGCATGGCTGGCAGCCTTGGCTGCTATTAAGGTATCATAACACTCATTAGCAAACTCTGTTTTCCAATACTTAAAAATTCTGGCAAACTTCTGAAGAGTTCACAGAGAAACCTCACCTGCTTCTCGCCTGCCTCGCAATTCCTTTGGTCATGGTTCACCTGCAATGTGCACTTAAAGGTCAGATGCAGAGCAATTTGTTGCCAGAGATTTGAATTTTCTTTTCACTCTAGTAAAAACACAGCAAAATTGAGCCAAAGTATTAACCCTTTCAAAACCTGACATTTGCTCACAATTCCAGAAAACTACTGGAAGCAGAATCTCTAACAAGTCAGACAACAGTGGCAGAACCTTCACTGCCACCACAGTGTCCCGAGTGGAGCACCAGAACCCACAGCAGGGAGATGTCGTTGTGTTCCTCATATGTGTGACATCCCTTTGGGGACAACAAGAGGGCAGGAAGACACAGGACTGGGAGCAATTAGACAAGACAGCAGAGGAGCTTGGGGCCACCAAAGAAAACGTTCAGAAACCAGGCGTTCTAAGTTCAAAGGCCCTGTTGCTGAAGCAAATATTTATTAATTTCTCATGCTCTGCTGAAGTACCTAATCCACCTGTAAGCACTAGGTTTTGTCCAAAGAATCCAGTGGGTAAAACACTGCTGAATTTTGGCACTACAATTCGATTCCACCCCTGCCTCAAGTGCTTAGTGCTGCCTGCAAATACAGACAAAGCACTGTAAATAGTCTTATGCAATGTGTTTATGAGTGCCCAACCTGAAACGTGGAGTTTGAGACCAGGTGTGGTCGTGGCTGCAACTGAAGACAAGGAACTCAAACCAAACATAAGAAATTAACCAGCTTTTCTTATTTAAGAATTTAAATAGAGACAATTAGGCTCCATTTCCTACTTATAAAAAAGAGCTTAATAATCCCCTTAACTGCATTGTTGAGAAAGTTGTTACAGGGATAAGTGTCACAGAAAAACCTGCCTGGTTATTAATTCCCGCTGCAGAGGGGGGCTTAGATAGTGTGCAGCAAGGAAGCCTGGAGCAACTCACTGAGCAGTGGAGAAAAATTATTATATAATTCTTCATTAATTAAGACTGTCCAGCCTACACACTGTAGAAATTAAAAATAACAGTGGTATGTGCATGTGCATCGTGCTGCATGACCACAAGGGAGCCACTGAGAGATTGCTCAGGAACCTTCTTTATGGCACTTCCTAATCTTTGCATGTTTAATTTTACAGCCTTACTAACATTTGAGTCTTTTCTGAGTTTTAAAACAGTGTTAACATTCTAAAATACATACTTTTTAAGTACTGAAAACTTAGTCTGCTTATACAGAAATCATTCATCGTGAGGGAAAGGAAGGAAGATTGTTCTGTGGTTAAAGCACAGTCAAGACCACACATTTCTGACTCTCTCTGACCTCCCAACCTACCTGCCCTGCTACCACAACTGTATTCTCCAGAAGCCCAAAAACCACCCAGCCAAAAGAAACAGCACAGAATATCTTCTCTGATAATAATGCACCTTGGTAACAACAAAGATTTATCTATTTGCTTAAAATTTCTGCAAAAAGTAAAACAAGCATTTTTCAGAAAATTGGAGCGTGAAAAACACTGAGAAAAACAAGAACAAATAACAATCCATAAATGAGAGAAAAAATTACCAAAGCTGAAAGCTGCCATAAAAATATAGACAGTGCTGAGCACACAGGCATGGTGTGCTACCAGAACTATCTCAGATGTGAAAGGCTCTGCTTAACAAGGCCAGCAGCCAAGTTTAGAGCTGCTCTCAACATCATCACATGTGAGAGCAAAGCCTGAGCTGGTGCTGCCTGCACGGAGTGTGTTCCACAGCAAAAACACGGCCACTTCCAGAGCAGGGGGTGCAGCCCTTGGCACAAGCCCAAAAAGCTGCTTTTTTTTCCTCATTTTAAAAAAGGATGGTAAAGTGAAACGGAACAGAAAGGGAGTACCAAACCACAGGAAACGAATAAGAAAGGTTCCTGGCCAAACTTTCAAATTTTGAAGAGGTTAGGAAAATGCCTAAAGCAAGAAAAGAACTGTCATTTTCTTAAAAATCCATACATATGCATTGATTGGACTGTTCAGACAATGAAAGCAAAGCCCAAGGGATTGGTAATCATCGTGGGAGCAGAAGTATGGCAAGCAGCCCACTTACATGCCTAAATATCTGAATACTAAATCATCAAACTTCCCATGGAACCATCTTTTCTGATCACTAAAAATGTACAAAGAAACCTAATACTGTAAAACACATTTTGAATAGAATTTGAAACAAGAAAATTAGTAAATTCTGCAATCAAATCCATTTTCAGCAGCAGTCCCATGAAAATTCCAATATACACTATTTCACCTGATTTGTAAATTCCAATAACAGATACTGTGAAATGAAATATTTTGGGCCAGGTCTTTCCTGGGTGATATTCGCTTCATGTTCTTAGCCTACAGCAGCACTTTAATTTCATAACTGACATAAAATAATTTTAATTAAAAATAATTTGAGAAATGCAACTTATTTTTTGCTATTTGGTTATTAATGTAAACCCACGTGTGCATTAAGATACTGAAAACCAGTGAACAAAATGCATCAAAGGCATGAAAAGCCATGAACTACAAATGGCAAATGCAGATAAACCAAAGAAATGCAGCAAAGCAAAACTAGATGGCAGCACCTCCCTACTTTTCACAGCTCCACAACTAAGAGATTTTAAACAAGATAGAGGCACAAACTTAGTGCAATCTAATAATCAGCTTTAAAAGCCTTGTGAATTTACTCACCTCTGAAAAACACAGTGACACAAGCAAAGCCACCCCGTCTGAGCTGTCCATAACATAGAAACCCAGAGCAAAGCTCTTCTAAGATCTACTGAAGTTCCATCAGATCCCAAGCACCTTAACTAACATCTTACAGCAGGTAAAATGTTGGCATGGTTTTTTAATATTCAGCTGAAAGTAATGTCAACCAGAAAGTAAAAGAAAACGAAAGTCACCAAGAGAAAATAGTTATATTAAAATTGTGCACAGCTAAGTGAAACCAATGTTTGCTTTAAGCATATGAATCTTTATTTCATTAAACATGTTTTTCAAAACAACCACGTTATCGCTTTCACAGCACAACAAACCTGCACTTTTTAATGCATCAAAAGAAGATTACAATATAATATTCATGGAAGACCAAGGACTTCCATGTAAACCCTGAGACACCCATTTGAAAAAGACAAGCCTCTTGTGGCTGCACTTGTAAGCTGAATTTATATTCACAATACGAAAATTATTTTTAATATACTTGAATATTTTGCAATATTTTTTCCCTAAACAAAACACTCAAGAAAAACTGAAGTTAGGAGTAAATACCAGAGAATTGTAGATTCATTTAGGTTCAAAAAGACTTCAAAGGTCATCGAGTCCAACCATTAATCTCCACATTACAGTCCTATACAATCTTATAATTGGAACTAAATTAAAAATATTATATGGTACAATTGTACCTATCATGTTTGTCTTGAACATTTCAAAGAAGCCAGAAAGACTGCAAATGGAAAAGATGATTAAAATATCAAGTACATCTTCCTATTGCAGGTACTTCTCTCAATTCCTGCTCTCTCTGGACTGGTCTGTGACTTTCAGGTTCTGATGCTCCAGCATCTCTGAGCTTGGCCTTAAACTGGTCACAGCTGAGACCCTCCCTACAAGGCACTTGCTTATCCCAACTTGCCACTTAGCCAGAACTCCACCAAGAATTGAAACAATCAGGTTTTATTCATGCTTTACACAGCAGTAGCTGAGAGCAGCTTAACTAAGTGTCCAATCAAAGATTATCCCACCTAAGAGCCAAGAAGAACCCAAGTCTTCCTTCCAAAATGGATCTGCCTCTCCTTTCCCAACAACCTAACACAAAACATCTGCCTCTGTCCTCTACTCCTAAAAAAATGAGACAAAGGTATGACAGACAGTAGAAGTCAAATAACTTAAACACCAAATCCAAGCACTTGCACTGCAGGAAATAGGAGGCTGAAGTCTGCTGTGCAACATCAGCTGTGTTCCTTGGGAGCCCAGCGGAAGGTCTCATCCCTGGGCAAAGGCTGTGCTTGCACACTGGCAGGAGAGAGCGGCGTGGGATGAACAGGGAGAGCTGTGTCTTAATGCTCCTGAACACCCAAATACCTGCTTTTATTTACACTCGGGAAGGGCTGGTTGCACCCATTCCCTACAAAGGTAAATACAGGTATTGGACTTCTGAACCTTCAACAAGGCAACGTGTAAGGATACAGCCACTGATCTTCAAGGAAAGCCTTCACTTAAGCACTTGTAGGAATTCCTCATGGAAAACAAGACTACACCTTCCCTCTCTCAGGGAAAACAGACTATTTCAGCAGCTCCACTATACCTGGAGCAAGGTGGCTCCTTCCTCACACACCGTCCTAGAGATCAGCCCAGCTGCTGAAGCCAGAGGAGTTTACAGGGGAAACCTGGTTCATTTTCCTCCAAAACATCTGGGAGAAGATCCAGCAAATGATGGCCCTGGGTCGTGGCAAGAAAAATCTTGCTGTACTACCAGGTTGCAGAAGTGGCTTAGAATCTGAACAGATCTCTATGTACAACCAGGCCAATCCCATTTAAGAACATTTAAAACATTGCCTTATTTTCCCCTTTTCCTTTCTTGAGAATGGAGAAATTACACAGTTGTCAAGGGGAGAGAATCAGAGAACTTTCAAATTTAGATGAACAGTTGGGCAATTTTTCAGACACTTCCTTCTATTTTTAAAAAAAGTAATTCATATTCCATTTTATATTCTCCAGTTATCACTTTTAACACTTCTTAATGAGTTGCCAAAAGTAACTGCCAGCCCTTGCAATTTCTTTGGCATGTTATTTAATATCCTGTGTTTTACATCTAATTACACAGCTCACAACAGACTTTCTCAACACAACTAAGTGAAGCGTATGTACAAATGAACCCTGAACACAATCACTTAGCTGAGCAACCTGTGACACTTGACACTGGCTAAAAAGTAGAACAACCTGAAGAAAAGCAACCATAACACCTGTGAGGCACGAAAGCCATGTCTTTTTCTGATACATTCTTCATAAGATAGTACTTCCTACAATCCTTAAGGCAGACTGCAAATTTCTACAGACTTTCTACATAGGTACAAGTCGAGGAAAAGACACACTCGGTGACTGAAGTAAAATACCAAGTTCTACACATTTTAATTCAAATAAAGGTATCTTAAAATAACTGAAGACATAGTAATAAATTTGAGCTTTGCACAGTAAAATAGTCATTCCACTAACACATCAGAGAGAAAGGTTGAAACTGCACAGCCTGCCATGTTCATCCTCTCACAAAATACTTTGCAGGACTCAAGAAATGAATGTTTATTTTCTGTCTCTCTTGAGCTAATGGCACCAGAATATTCCTGTGTCACAGTGACTCTTGAATATTATACTTCATAGACCTAAACACATAAAGACATTACTTCTGATTAATTTTAAACTTCTGAGAATTTTAATTCACAGAATTTAGCTTTCTGACACAGCAGAAACAGATTCTGAAAGAAAGCAACTTAATAATAAACTCACAAAAAAAATATTCTCCAGTCCACACAATTTCTTGTGTTTTAGAACTTGATCCTTCTATTGATTAATTACAATGACTACTCAAACAAACAACTGACATTTCCAAAACCTAGGATTTGCTATTGGACATTTCCTCCAGAAGACTAGTGAGCAGCCCCTGGTTATAAATCATCCACCTAATCAAATAAAAGTCTAGTTCTGATAAGATAAACCTTCAGAATTTAAACCTTTCAATCTGGTTTTAAAAGGCTGCTAAACCACAATTTTTAAAGAGCACTCTGAGGTCAAACATATATAAAATAAAAGCACTGTCACAATGAAAGAAGAGCCTGCAGATCACACACAGAGCCAGGGAAGTTCAACGTAAATTTCCCAAGGACAATGTTATTTCTTAACCCTGTTAATCACAGCAAATAAAGAAATGAATGCAGTGCAGTTTGGGCAGCTACCACAAAGATCTGCCAGCGGACATGAATCCTGACAAGCTACAACAGCATAATTCTCTACCTCACTACGTTAAAATAATCAAACCTTTTCATCCTGCAAGATATTTATCATTCATGAGGCCCTGCTGGTTTCCTCTATTCTCAACCAGCTTATGAGCACCAAGCAGGGGAAAGGAACATCTCTAATGTGAGTATAACCCTGCACAAAAACGATTACATGCTCCCAACACCTGAACCTCCAGATTTCAGCTGACTCTACAACCACATGAACATGCAGCATCCTCATGGTTTTATTCTTATATAAATCCATCAAGCCAGATTACACTCCTCCTGCAACCTTAACTGCTTCACATAAGTAGAGAAGAGCTGCCTGAGGCCAACATGATCAGCATTTGCTGTGCAGGCATCCTGAGGCTGACTTTGGGATCCACACTCCGCACTGGACACAGAGCCAAGCAATCTGTCCACATTTCTGCATGCTTCCCAAGGTTCTGTGTGCATGAAGGGAGTGTTCCTCAGAAGTTTTCAAATGACACACAACTTGTTAATGTCTGTTGGGAATGCTTCCACACTGAATTTTAATTCTGTATGCTGGCCTCAGCAATTACAGTCACATAAAACTAACAGTATGGAGGAGAAACAGCTAAAACTAACTCACTGGAAGAGACTGAGATCACAGTGCTGGTACAGTCCCACCCTACAGCTCCAGCTGTGCATTTACAGGGTGCACTCGTCTCAGGATCCATTGCAAGAATGGGTGCTGTACTAACTGCTGAAGAAGCGACTGTACTCACAAAGAAAGCCCCAAAACACCAAAGACAGACAAACTCGAAAGAACTTGTCTGCAATTCTGTTGTCATCAACCTAGCGAAAAAATAAATCTCTTCAATGTACACAGGCTTCTCTCTGTGTTTATTTTTCCTGGAATACATTTCCCTTTGAAGGCTTCTACGAGTCTTCTCATCCTTCCAGGTATCACAAATGTAAACATTAAATGGCTGCCTTTTCCACAAACAGTCTTTTACAAATTTCATCCAATCCTGCACTTGTCTCTTTTCTGAGAGCAGAAAGTTCTTCCAACTCTTTCCAGGCTTTTATCTATGTCTTTCCTGAGATATATTCCATTGAGCTACAATCTAATTTCTAAAACTTACATTCTAGTTGGCTACCCTTTAGTTTAGATTGCCTCTTGTTACTAATATCTTTTCAATTCTCTGGTTTTATTCTGGTTTTCTCCCCTTCTGAAAAGTTGATCACTGCTTTTAGTTTTTAATTAAACAATAATCTTTTAGACTATAAATATGGACCAATGCATAAAGCATATAATGGGTCAGTAATCAAATGTTAAATATTGGGAAGTTACCTGTTAAAGTTATTTCAAGCAACCTAGACTGAAAAATAACACAGGCAACTCTTCATCTCCTTTCCTCCCAGAATTACTGATCACTTCTGCAAACACAGACCTCCAGCAAAACTACCTTAAACTCTGCCTATCATCACTATGGCACAGCTGCCCTGTACTCACACACAAAGATGTTTGCCTCTGCATTTTAGTAAGGTAGTTCAGCTCCAGCCCCAAACAGCCCAAAGCTGAACTGCTTCCCTACAAACTTTTAAACCCATGAAGCCCTCAAAGTAATTAAAAAAACAATACACTTTCATACCCTTGAAACTAAATCAGTTTGAGTTGAAATCAACACAGTCCACTGAAGAGTTTGGGATAACAAAGCACACCATCCTGCCAATCCCTAGGAAAGAGTCCTCATGACACAGACAAAACTTTCAGTGTGGACAGATCATACCCAGAGGTGAATCAAAGGAATCAAACCTTTCTTTTGAGTAAAGTATATTTAAAAAGTTAATTCTTGCCAATCCTTGTATAGAATGTGCTTGGCTTTTTCTTCCCTAATGTCCAGTGAAACCCAGCTATCCCAGTCAGCCGTTCAGCGTGCTGGGCTATCACAGTGCTCCTCATTCAGAGCAGCAAGGGCACTCACCAAACCAGTGATACACAGTCCTAACTAAGACTGAGCTTCCTACCCTCCAATGATCCCAGCCTCAACAGGGTCTGGAGACACTCCAGAAAGTAAATTTTTTTATGAAATAAAACCCAAATCCTAGGCCTCAGAAGAGAAACTACATTTGAATAAGTACTTCACAACAAAAAGGGGAGGAAGGCGAAGTTGCAACAATATATGAGCTGATGATGTGTAAGACAGAGCAAAACACAGTGCACAAGGGCGAAGTGAAACCAAGCCAGACATACCTGAGCTGTTGAGAGGCGAAAAACAGGGCCAGTGGTGGGCACAGAAAGCCTGGGTGACAGGGTGGCAGTGCCCTGTCCCTGTGTTTGCACCTGAGCCTGCATCTGAGCCTGGGCTAGAGCCTGCTGAGGCACCATCACCAGCTGTCCCGCGTCCGTGCGCACCAGCACCATCCCTGGAGAGCAAAGGAACAATAACTCAGAACAGAAACACAAGTAGTTTGAGCAGTAACATACAAAGAACATTCTGACTGCAGAATACAGAATAAAATTCATGTATAGCACTGGACATTTTACTCTACACTGTATCTTTCTTTAATTCTCATGCAACATGAGATTTCATTTCAAAGAAGAACAGGAGTCCCTACTAGCAGATGAAAACTCATACCCCATTCAGTTTGGAATTCAAATAACTGCAGTTTAGGGACAGCAGTGATGGAAAAAGCAGTCACTTGAGTGTGCAGGTGTACAGCAACTTTCAGTAGTCTAGGCAGGGTCAGAGTAAAATTAGAAAGAAATATTCATTAAAAGTAAAGTATAATGACAATGCAGCAGCTTAGAACAGAACTCAGTATTTCATGTAACAGGGACAACGACCTGAGAGCTTTACTGAAACGATACCTTGTGGGGATATGAACACGCAAACATTAGACCAGACACATTTCTGAGCATACACTATTTAAGATTTACTTAAAAATTGATTTGGTACCCACCATCACCATTCTGGGAGGCACTACCTGTGGTTTAGACACCAAGAGCAAACAGTTGTGTGTCACTGCCACAGCACCAACACCATCACTCCCCAGCACACAATGACACACGTGCAGCAACGGGAGAAAAGCACCAAAGGAACTGTTTTCAAATTAACAGAGTTATTGGCAAGAGTTTTCTAACACTTTCTGGAAGTAAATTGTGTTTTTTCAGGTTATTTTCTTATGAAACACCTCACAAATAGAGGCCTTCTACACAACACAGCCACTGCCATCAAGTGTTGCCTCAAGTTTCTGGTCAGCAGGTCACAATAAGAGAGACAGTGGCTAAGTTGGTCCCTGGATCACCTGGAGTTTCACACTTATTCAAGGTCTCCGCAAAGCATGGAATGATCTTCCTCAGTCCACCCAAAACTAAGAAGTAGTTCCCAGACAGAGTATTTAAAACGAATTTACAAGTTAGTTCCAAATACATTTTAATAATTTAACCTAGATAGGACACAATGGGTCAAATAAACAGAAAAGCATCTTGTCTGCAACTGCGAGAGAACCAACAAAGAACAACCTAGGAAATCACTTTTACTCTGCTGAGAACAGTCCACATTGTTTCTACAACCTATCTCTATGTGCAAATTGTTTCATGTAAAGTTCTTTAACTTTCCAAAGGCAAAGGAAGAAGGTAAAAGCATGCATCCACTTCCAAGTGGTAACTTTCCAGGAAAAAAGCCACCTCACTAAAGGGACACAGTTCACAACAACCCATGACCATGAAGTAATTCAAACGCTGCTGTAACGAATTTCAGGACCCTATTCCAGTCTCTGACACAGGAACCCAAATGCCAGTAGTGGGAGGAACACAGGAGTGAACTGCAGCACCAACAGAAGCCCCCACTCCCAGTCTTAGGTGCTCCCAGCCAACCTTCACTGCTACAAACGCAAGCAGAAGGCAAATTTCTGCCACTGAAGATTTGTGGGAATCAAGGTTTAAGGTAAAAGGCACACGGGGCAACAGCAAGGACCACATCCAAAAGCCATAATCGTAACTCTCTTTCAAAGGCAACACTTACTTTAAAAAGTTGAAACAAACCCCTTAAAAACTCTTTTAAAAGGTAACCTTTAAGGTCCATTAGCCATTTAAGGACCCAACTTCACAGTTTATATTTGTAGAAAATTCTGCAGGCAGGTGACGTATTTGGCATAAACCAAGCCTAAAACATCTGGACACCCAAAGATGTTGGCCAAACAGGTTACCACTTCTCTTATTATGCTGAGGACCTTCTATAAAAATCCTCACAGGATAATCCTACCACACAATAAAAAATACACATCCTATTTGCATTACACAGATTCACAGGTGTGCTGCTAATTGATCTTCCCATTTTTTAAACCTAATTCTGAATGGAGAAAAATTGAATGGAAAGGACAAATTAAATGCAGCACGCGCCACATGGTCTCAATAGAAGTTGCAGACATAATTACTACTACAGATGCATAAATGTTCATGTATTAACATTACGTTTAATTCAGTTAGGAGGACTACAAATTCCTTTTAGTGGGCAAAACGTACAAGTTAGAGTCTGGTTAAATTATGAGATTCATTTTACCTTCCTGTCAGACACGTAAAGATGAAATAACAATTTATGAGCATTATACACTAGAATAACCTGTTCTCAAAAACTGATTCTGAATTCCTGCTTTATACAGAAGTCTGCAATATGGGAGGTTCCAATTAATTATAAATGATTCACCGCTTGAAAAACTCAAAAATAACACTGTATTTTCTGAATAATGTCATTTTAGAACATGCTATCTTCAGGTTTATGCAAGTTTAATGGCCTTCCAACTATCTTGTAATAAAATCAAACTCAAATTATAACTTTACAGAGTATTATTTCCATAACACTTTCTAAATCACGGATCAGAACAAGGGCTCCGTTTTCCCTCTTCTGTTTGAAAGTAAGTAACAGATCAAAGTACTGACACAATGAACTTCAGAAACCGTGTGCAGAGTTACAGTGCAATTACCACGTGCATGTAGTCACTTCCAACCCACTAACAACAGTCTTCTTGTCAACCCTGAACAGCAACTTCTGTGTTTCAAGTTAGCTGGGTCTTTGTGAAGCCACCGAGCTCGGTATGTTGGAGCATCAGAATCTGGAGGGTCTTTCATAAACTGACCAAACTAAAACCTTCCACACCATCATACTGTTGCTCTACTTAGCTAATAAATACCAAATATTTTAAGAAACAAGATAGAAGAAGCGATTTCAGACATCGATATTAACAGGGGGGAAAAGTTCAAATGTTAAATCTACTCCTAAGTCGAAAAGATGTGAAAATCTAAGCAGGGGACCAGAGAAGCCCTGAGAGAAAAGAACAAACAGAGTAGGAACCAGCGGGATGAAGGGATGCTGGTTTGGTTAGTCGGCAACCTTGCTGAACTAGTAATGAGAGTTAGGAAACTCAGAGGAGCACAAACGGGACACAGCAGTTGCCCCAGAGCTGGAAATAAAACGCAGTGATGTGACGATGCCCCGACCAGCCGACGATGACACCACCACCGATATGAAGCCCCAGACGGCACCGGCGCGCCGGCACCTCGCCACCCGTGTCACAGCACAAGCCATTCCTTGGCAGCAGAGCTTCGCACAGCCCCCCGAGCGCACCGCGGGAACGAAGCGCTGGAAGAGCACACACACACACACACGGAGCCCCCCCGTGCCCGTCCCGTCCCCAGCGCCCCCGGGACAGCGCCGCGCACTTACCGGGCGGGATGGTGAAGCCGGGCGGCAGCTGGATGGTCTGCGGCGGCGGCGGCCGCACGATCAGCTGCGGGGCCACGATGCGGGGCGCGGCGCCGAGCGCGGGCCGGGGGGACAGGGG
>VWZF01003287.1:436092-514827 GCA_013396755.1 Sclerurus mexicanus
TGTGTGGATCCTGGAGGGCTCTGTGTGGATCCCGGTGTGTGTGTGGATCCCGGGGCGGTGTCCGGAGCCCCGGATCCCCCCTGGTCCCGGGGAGGCAGCGGGGCTCCGGTGGGAGGATCGCCCCGCTCCCCCGGGCGCTGCTCCGAGTCCCCACTACAGAAGAAGCGTGAAGCCCTCGGCGGTGGAAGCGGTCCAGAGCTAGTGCGTAAAAGGGAGAAGGAGGGGGAGGCTGCAGAAGGGGTTTTCTTTGCATCGTGAGGATTGCAGACCTGCGGCTGGGGGGTTCTGCATTCTGGAAGGGCAGACAGCTCGGTTCTGAAGAGATTCCCGAGTGCTGGGCTGTCGGCAGAGAGCTCCTAATTCCGGAGGTATCTATGGCACTGCATAGTTCGAAATGTGAGAGAAAAAATATATATGCGTGTGTGTGTATGAGAAAGTTAGGAAGACATGTTTACTGAGGATTGAGCTGGGGTGGGGGGAAAGAGACTCTGAAAATCTGCAGCGGAAAGACTTCAGTGTTTTCCCTCGCAAGATAATGCACTCTCAGCATAAGACATCGTCGGAACTGTTAGCAACCTCTTTGTAATAGGTTCTGCAAAATTCAGTAGTATTTTACTTTACACTTCTTGCATCTGCAAAGTCTTGCTAAATCATCTAAATGCATGTATAAAAGCAGGGAGTTTGTTCAGCCATTAGGCAAGAGGAAAAATTGCTCCTTGTGTAAATGAAATATTTGGGCCAGCAGGGATTCCAAAGCTCAGTTACTGGTTGATCTGAAAGGCTTAAGGACGGTCTGTTCGGTCTGACACAGCTGGCCTGGCTGCTGGTTGACACCATATAGTGGTTTGCTTTCACTGGCCTTTGTGGGAATTCTTAGTTGTGTGTTCTGGTACTTTAAGGACTTCCCCGCCCTGCCCCCTTATTGTTTAAGGAGTAGCTGACTTTGTTTTGTAAATTCTCATACCTCGGCTTTGAAACACCTTACAGTAGGTTTGATCCCAGGCTTGCGTTTCGTTTATGGGGCACTTAGATTTCATTAAGTGGTTTCTTACTTATTTCTGAAGTTGCCTTTAGGTTCAGTTGCCTTGCTGGAGTCGCATTGTCTACTTTAAAAGAAAGCTGGTATTGGTTTATATGAGAAAAAGAGGAACACTGTGGTTAAAAATAAACGTTCAGAAATTCCAGTTGCATGCTGTGATTGTTAAAGTGTGTGCAAAAGCACTCGGAAAAAGAATCCCATCCTTGAGGGCCTTGTGATAGCCTTGTCCAAAATTAGACTGATTTAGTGCTGACCAAGCCAATTTTGCATGACTTCTCAGGAGTGGTTAAGTCATGTTGTGGCATATCTCCCAAAGTGTACATATTTAAGATAGATCAAACTGCAGTTATGAGTCTAATCTACTCTCTTCCCATAGCTCTCATCACAAATGTAAATCCAAACCATTACATTTGCTTTAATAAAACTTGGCTCAGTTAGCTGAAGAATGTGTATTTTGTAATATAGTGTTATGATTCAGAAGAGAATAAACCAGTATTTCTAGGCCTCATAGAATTAAAAATCTCGAGATTAATCTGGAGCTGATAACAACCGAATTAGGCTGTAAAGCAGTTTGCCGTGCTCAGGAGCAGAATACTCAGCTCTGGAGTATTTGAGTTTCTGAAGGCTTAGGTCATTGAATGTAAACGACAGGGTACATGCAGGGTGGCAAGTGTGCTTAACTAGCACCAGGTCTGTATGTGAAAGAAGCACAACTTCCTTCTGGGCCTGTGAATATGTCGATCAGGTAATAGTTACCTCTTCTTCCTCTGCTGAGTCCAGGAGTCAAATTAGAACTGTTTAATGTGGATCTTTACCTCAAATGTCAATTTTTTTGTCAGAAGGAGACAAAAAAAAAAGCCCCAAAAGATGAGTTGTTAACTTTCAGTTGCTCAGCTGTGTAGTCTGTGTGGCATGTGACGTATGCAGATTGAGTGCAGGGCAGCTTATCGTTATTCGCATTCTAACTGAATTCACTGAAATTGTGACATAAAGTGCAAAAGTAGAGGTAAAATCTGAATAACTTGATAAACTATAGGTTTACCCACCACACTAGGATTTGTATGGGCTAAACTGAAGTCCGAGATTGGTCTCATGAAGGTGTACTTGTGGAATGCCTTCATTTATCTTAGATTTTCTGGGCTTTCAGACAGAAATAAGATCTTTGGCTTGCCAACAGGGACTGTAGTCCTCCCTTACTGAGGGCAGTCTGCTCTAGTTCCCTCATCAGCATTTTGTTTACAACGCTGTGATCTTTTCGCTCAGTGAAACCTGTGGCCTGTGTCTTGTGAGTTACAGGAAGACACAACTGTTCGATATTGAGCATAACATTTTTATCCTACGCTGGAGTCTGACCAGGGAAATCGATGCATCCCCTCACAAAATGTGCAAGTGTATGGTTATTTAAATAACAGGGAAGACACCAGGCGTAGTACATTCCAAGCATTAAGTAAGCTGTGCAAGTATTTGAGGTTCTTAAATAATATTGGCACATATGTTTTCTTTGGATCGCCAGCTTTTCAGAGACAGTGTCTGGAACCAGAAGCCACTCACTCCTATTGTCAAGCCTCAAGTTAAATTAACTCAAAATGTTCTAGTTCATGGTTCTAATTAATACTTATTTCTTTAAAAAATCAGTATTAATTTTGAAAATGTCATTAAACCCAACCAATTTTAGAGGAGTGTTTGCAAGCCACGGTTAGTTTTCTTGCTGGAAAGTGGTGCCCTACCTGGGCCAGTTACAGAGTAACCGCGGTGCTCGATCTTAACTGTGGCATTAAGAATGAGATGTGATCTTTTGTACTGTAATGCATAGTTTTTGTGTTTCAAGACACTGATTTAGAGAGTTATTTTTAATGCAGGTAAGCTCTGTAAGAATATCCATGTCAGCAAAAACTTTGTTCCTTTCAGCAGGGAATCCCTAGGCATGGGAGTATAAGAAACAGAAAATTAATTTTGTGTTGTCTCTCTGGCATAATGCATCAGTTCTCACTTTTCAACTGTTGCACCACTGAGAGTTGCATTTGGAACAATTATAATTGATAGTGAAATAGCTTTTGGTAATTTAAGAAGTAGTTAAACTTCTGGTATTTCTGACATTTTCGGCCATCTGTGATACTGTTTTCCATGGTATAATGACACATCAGAAGGAAAACTTTCCTTTTAGACTTTTACACAGTATTAGTTGCAGGTGAAAGACTTGGAAATGTAGACAGAAGGAAGTTAAATTCTTGTGAAGATCTGAACTTTTTTGTTTCATTCAGGGGTGGGAGCAGGAAAGGGAAGGGTTAAATTTTTCTAATTTTTATAAATTGATTTTTTAGTCAGTTAAGTGACGTGCTCCCTGCATGTCTTTAGACTTAGGACATGTGTAGCAAACCAAACTTGTGCATACTGTGTCACAGCAGAATTCCTCTTGTCAAAGCCCTGGCTACTGCCCTCACATCCATGTCCCTGTAAATTCAGCACTCCTGTGAGTAAGGGAATGTGGGCTGAATTTATTGCTCTCATTTGCACTCTCATAGTGTGGTGTGCAGGCATCAAAGCGTGTTTACAGGGGAGGGGCTGTGATGTATTGAGGAGAGATGACGGTGGAAATGACTTGTTCTCCTGTGGTGGTCTCATTTTAGTGGTTGTGCTTCTCCTGGGTGCCTCAGGAGCGGAGGAGTGCTGGTTCCTGTGTGTTTGCTGCCCAGAGAGTATCGGTGCTGTGCACAGAGACTGAAATAACAGCGTCCTCTTGCTAGTAGAGTAAATAGCTGGGCTTCTCCATAATATTGTGCTTAAATCCCCTGTGTCAATCAACAGGTAATCGTATCTGTTAAGGGCTAGGGTAAGTTGCAATGTTGCCATTGAATTCTACGGTAGTTCAGTGTAGTAATATACATTAAAATATAGGACAGCAGTAACATAGTATCTGTACAAAAATTTGCTCACAGCACTTTAAGACAAAATTGGTGGAACTACTTGTGTGCAAGTACATACATGAATCCTGTTAGGCTTAGCAGAGTTAGTTTCTTTCTAACTAGCTACTTAATTGTGTGTATTTACATTGATAGAAAGTAAGTTTGCTTTTAACATGTGCAGGTTGCCTTTTTGTTTGCGAGTCCCTAAGCCAGTTTAGCTCTTTAAAAAAACCAAACCCCAAACCTGAAATTGCCGAGATTAACTGGGTTTACTGCAGTCCTGGGGGGAGTTGTAAGGTTGTGTTGTCTTTCACATGCTTGTTTTCATTTCCTCTCGCTCCAGCATTTTGCTATATATGAACCAGTGAACCTTGTTGTGGAGGAAGGAGATAGTCTGAGGGAATACCCCCAGAAAGAGGGCTGGAGAAGACTCTTAAGTCTGCTGCTCTTCCAAAATCTTGTGGGTTTGATACTCAGGCAACTTAGTATTTC
Organism: Sclerurus mexicanus; assembly: GCA_013396755.1. Taxonomy (NCBI): domain Eukaryota; kingdom Metazoa; phylum Chordata; class Aves; order Passeriformes; family Furnariidae; genus Sclerurus; species Sclerurus mexicanus. The sequence continues at coordinate 440,527 of VWZF01003287.1, forward strand.
TGATTATGCCAAACCATGGTGAAAGGTATTTTTTTCTAAAGTGCTATTGTACTGGCTGCCTTTAATATTAGACTTTAATGAGCTCAGATTATACTAAATCCTAATCCATGCTGTGAAAGGAGCTATGCCTTTGCAAAATACTAAAAGTGGCTTTCAACTCCTTTTTGTTATACTTCTTTCTGCAGACCTGGTGGGGTAGACACTGCAAAAGCATCAAGTAGCCCTTTTTTAGATCACTGCACATGAAGATCTGGTTCCTGCTTTAGGAGGAAATTGGACTTGGAGTGGTTATTTTTGTTGCTTGGGGTGAGAGGGCAAGGCTGGATTGCAAATCAGAGTTTGCCTACCCCTCTCAAGCAGAGCAAATCTTCATTGGATGGAATTGTTTTCATATTTTGCAGAAAGCTGTACTAAACCCAGTTTGATCTGGGGAGGGGAAAGGTAGAGGGGAAAAAGCCACTCTTAGTTGCAAGTTTTGATGTGTTTTATTGCTAAAACACTGTCGGCCTTATCAGTGTCTTGAGCTATTGTCATAGACAGCAGAATCTCTTAAAGATCAATTCTAAATTTTGGCATTGAGAATACTTCCTTTTGATGTTATGCTAATTGTATGATGGGGAGAAAGACAAGTCTTTTTGACATACAGTACAATCCCTTCACTTTCTTTGAGGTGTCATTAGATGAAAGCCAGATTGTTCACCTTTTTTGGATTGGTTTGGAATGGAGAAAGGGGATTGCCAGGTGTTAAAACTGTTCCTCTATGTGTCACGTGACATTGGTGTTAATACTAAAATACTTAACCCATGCACCATAGCTCTGACTTAAGAGAAATACTTTGAAAGCATATTTCTTCCATAGTTCATAGGATTTTTCTTTCCATATGAAGGCAAGATGGAATCCTCTAACTTACTGCCCTTTTTTTGTGGTGTTGCTACTGAGAAGTTCCTTCACTTTAACTAGGAAATAAAATATTTTGGTAGCTTAGTGATCACACTCTGGCCATTTCTGTGCACCTTTGTAGGCAGAATGGCTACTGCAGATACCATTTCAGTGTGGGACAGAGGAGCAACACAAAATCAGCTTTGCTGGCCAAGACAGCAGGTCAAATGATGCAGTGAAAGTCCGAGTTAGTTTATTAGTTATCTAATAGAGTATAGGATGGCCAGAAAGTGAGGGGAGATCCATGGTCAGGACAGTGAAATAGAAAAGCCTGAAGAATAAAAAGCAATGGAATGAACTGCAGTAATGAACATGACCAAGTGATAATGTTATTAAGCTGTTGTGCCATACTTTCAGTTAATTTCTGTAAATTCTTCAGCTTCAGATACGTTTTTCCATAGGGGAAGAAGGGAAGGGAGATTTCTCTTGTAACAAGGACTGGCATTCATTTAACAGTGTATGCCTTTTTACAGTGTTCATATTTGATAATCCCATTCAGAGGAGACTGTCAGATGCACAGAAATAGAAAAGTTGATGGAAGTCAGCTCAGTAGATGATACAAGAATGAACTAAATAATTGTAACCACTTAATGTTGTTATTTTTCACTGTAGTGTGGACATGATCTTTTTGCCCCTGAATTATGCTTCTCAAGAAGATTTCAATACTTGCCTGTTAAGCTCTGTTTATGCAGTATTACAAGAATCAACAGTAATGGAAGATGCTTCGTGCAGCTTGAGAAATGACTCAGTATGGCTTTATACAGCTCTACAGGAAACTGCTTTTCTTGACTAATGGTTTTATGGATGCAAATAAGTGCCTAATGATGTCTCAAAAATGTTGATTCATCTGAAAATGAGAGAAACCTAATTCTGGTAAATTAAAGCAAAGTACAGATTTTTCTCAGCATAACCTGTAGTACCTTACAAAGCAAACAAACACTTTCTAAAAGGCTGGAACAAAAATAGTCATGAGGGATTGTTAAAGCTGCTGCAAGTTGTTGAGATGGTGATTGAATTGTGATTGTCATGATTTTGTAGTGTTGGGGGTTTTTTCCCCCCTCCCTGGTTCCAGTGCATTGTTCAGTTTTTGCCTACAAAACTCCAGCTCTGGGAGATGCAGCTCTTTGAGTTGGCTTGTTTGTTTCACTGGGTACTCTCACCCAGGGTTGGCAGTCTTAAGGTGAGCAAAAGCCTTGGAGAGGGCAGTGAGTGAAGTGATGGTATCACACCACATCCAGTGTAGTGAGTGCATGTAGTGCAGAAGGAAGAGCTTGATAAGCTTCGTTGCTGTGCAGCTGGAAAACTGTTGGAATTCAGCTAAGTACATACAAATAATTTAATGTCTTGGGATGCTGCACGCTGTGCAGGCCTCCTTAGGAAGACAGTTATGCCCCAGTGGGTCTGTTTCATTTGGCAGAGATCACACGAACCTTACACCAGCAACAGAATGCATTTTGTGTAGGCAAAATTGTGTACACATACCACAGAAATCCTGTTGTTTTATTAAATCTTGATTTAGCCTTTGAATCTACTGAGAAATAATTCACTTTGGATAATTTTTAATATTCTAGTAGGATTAACATCTTTTTTTCCTGATTTGCAAGTACAGATTGTGAAGTATGTAAACTCATGTATTCCTTGATTCATAGGACTGACTTACCAGCCAAAAAACTGCGTTGATGCTTCCCCTTACCCTCACAAAACAGTTGAAATATTCAACATGTAAGTGATAGCATAAGTGATGTCTCAGTCTTTCTGCTTGGTTTATAACCAGAATTTTTTAAGATTAAATTACTGGTTTACGTCTGAGGAGTTGATAACGATAAAAAATGTGCTGCCTATTTAATAAGGGTTTTCTTCTCAACAAAACTTTTTTCTGTTATTTAAAGCTGCTGGTCTGTGCAGTATGTTTGAAACCTTTTTTGTTGACTGGGGGATGTTTTCATGGTCCTGTCCTTTCCCAATGTTGCAGTTCGCTCCTTTGGCACGGAAGACAGACCAACTGACAGGCCGATCCCTCCTCGCGATGAGGTCTTTGAGTACATCATATTCCGTGGCAGTGACATTAAAGACCTAACTGTCTGTGAGCCACCAAAGCCTCAGTGTTCTTTGCCACAGGACCCTGCTATTGTTCAGGTAAGTCAAAACACCTTTTCACATAGTTGTTGCTGAAGATATAGCCTGGTAGCTTTAAGTGCTCTCTAGGTGACTGTTTAAAAATGTTTATCACTGTAAAGTTCACAACCCAGTGTTCAAGAAGTCTCTTAAAATTTTCCTTTTTGGAAGTGTGTCTTTAACTGTGAAAATGAAGGTTGCAATCTAGCTCTAGCACACTGCACTAGATAACAAAGCTGCTGTTTATGCAGAAACAGCTAATGACTTTTTGTGGATCTCGATACCTTTCTTCAGAGGGACTTGTCCTCCTGAGCCATGTATGCAGGAGTTTTTGGAAAGATCAGACTTGGTGTAAGTCAAGCAGGATAGATACTGAAACCTCTCCAAATCATTAGTGATTTTTGTTTGGTTGGTTTTTATTTTAATTCTAACGTTCAGCTTCTTTAGCTGTGACTTTTAAGCATTTCATCTAGCTATTTCATCAGACTTTCTACAAAGGGGCAGTTCTTTGAAAAGGGAACACTTGGTTGCTAAAGGGGAAGCAACTTACAGCCTGAAGCCTTCAGGATTAATCAGTTTGTTTTTCCGTAGTAAATAGGCTTACATAAATAGTTATTTTTCATCTTGGAAGTTTGTTGGCTTGTTGATTGTGCTTATGGGGTATCTTAAAATCATCTCTGAGAGCAAGAGGGAAACTAGCTTCAAATGGAACCTGATCATTCCATGTAAGTGTTTATGATTCTAATGTTTTAACTATAGGATATTATTATTGATACTTCCTTATGAGGTACTTTTGCAATCCTCTAAGGGTTTTCGCTAAATTTCGCTAAATTTGCAGCTCCTCCTGTAAGTGGTAGTTGAGACTGTGAAGCTGCATTACTGCCAGCCCCAATAACAGTGACAAACCCACCCTCTTCCAGTATGTTTGGGTCCTTTGTTGTCCCTGTGGGTTTTGAAACTTCACCGAAAAAGATACTACCCTTTCTAAGTTTGCTAACAAAGCTTATATGTTTGACAACAGAGTCCAGTGTCTGAGGTTCTAGGGAAAAGATTGCAAAATTTTATGGCCCTGTTTTCACAGGTCTGTGATGGTAGAAAAGTAAAAGTGCTTTCTAAAGTGTATACATATGTGTAAAAATGTTTTATAGAGTTCCTGCATTTCTTGCCTTACAGAATTATTTCCTACCCTTTGCGTAAATGTGAATTTTTTGCTTGTGTGTTTTGCTGTAGTCCTCACTCGGCTCTTCGAGCACGTCTTCATTCCAGTCTGTGGGCTCCTACGGTCCCTTTGGCAGGATGCCTGCCTACAGCCAGTTCAGCCCCAGCCCGCTCGTGGGGCAGCAGTTCGGCGCGGTGGGAGTCGGTACGTGCCCCTGCCTTGGGGGCTTTCTTGTCTCTGTGGGCACAGATGGGGCTCAGGGCTTAGAGATCCATCAGGCTCTTACCCTCAGGCACACTGAAACTCTTCAATCTCCATCAGTCCTGCAGTTGAGCTTAAAAGTATGGAGTTTTTCATAGTGTTTGCAGCTCAGATCAAAACAATTGGGAATTAAACACCTATCTCGGAGGGACGAGTGGGAGAAGGTTCCTATATTCAGGAATTATTTCTGTTTTGTATATATTCATTACATTCATCATGTGGTCATTACATTTCACAATGGATAAAAGCAGCCCCTCCACAAAAGCCCCGTAGCTGTGCTGTGGACAGCCTGTTATTCCAGGCTGACCAGGTAGTGTGTGCCTTAACTGAGAGTTTGAAGGATTCAGGAACCCATGTGCCAGCACAGCCCTCCAGCTGTTAGGGGTGTTAGGTAGGCATGAAATACCTGCTTGAGGTGTTTGTGAGCTGCATGGTCTAGTTGTTCTTTATACTGCAGATGTTCTCTGAGACTTACCAAGCAACTTTCCTTCTTGAGAGTTTTGTATTTCACATTTTAGTTTTTCACACAAGAACTTAGAGTCTCGTAGCTGTTATGGCAGCAGTGTTACTCCTGGTACTGAAAATGTTAGCCATGTGAAAGGAAGGCTGTAGAATTGACCATAATTTGATATCAACTAATTAGATGTGGCAGTCATACTTTTGTTGAGAGAATGTTAAGTGAAAATATAGCAGTAACATTTATTGCTTGGTAAGATGCTGTCATGACTGTATTTTGTTAATAGTTGTGATACTGAAGTTAGAAGTGCTCTTTCAGTTTTTATATTAGATTAAAAAATCAAGACATTACAGTCTTACCAACTTACTGTGCATACATATGTTAAAATAAAAGTGTATGGGAAGGGCAAACTTAGTTGTATTCTGGAATAATTGTCTAATATGGCTTCACTGATCAGTACTAATTTAAAAAAAAATGAAATAAAGCGTGAATCAGGTTTTACAACCATATTATTTCTTCCAAAGCAGGAGGTTCTTTAACATCTTTTGGAACAGACTCTTCAGCCAGTGCTAGCATGTCCCAAAGCACTGCAGTTGGTTCTGCGTTTACAACAGATGCAAGATCACTAAAAACACAGATGTCTCAAGGTAAAATCTTTTTTAGTAACTTTGATCTTTTTTGACCAGTTATGCCCCCATGACTTAGGTGGTTCCCAAAAACACCAATGAAACAGCTGAATTCTGTCATGAAAACACTTGGTATTAAAACCAGAAAGTGCTGAGAGGCTTTGTATTTGCTCTTTAAATGTGTTTTTCTACGTTTTGGAGCGCTACACAGGTAGCAACACATTTCTTGTTATCCTTAAGGCATCTATACTGAGGAGCAGGAATAATGTTATCAAATAGGTGCATGTAGAAGTTTAATATCTAGTTCTGTTGATAACATGACAAGACTCGGAACATTTCATGCTGATTGAAATGTGAAATCCTTCAGCCTACAGTTTTGAAATCTTTCTTCCTAATTGTGGTTTTGTGTAACAGCAGACCTGGTCAACTGTAGAGCTACGGGCACGACTTAAGTCAGCTTAATAGTAACAGAAACTGTGAGGGTAGTTTGTGTAACTTTGGGAAGAAAGTAGAAGCAAAAAGGAAATTTGTGATGATCTTCCAGTAGAAACAAAAATGCCAAACAAAAAAACCCCAAACCTAACTAAATATGGAGCACCTTCACCCTCACCTTTCATGCAAATACATTAACATTGCTCCTCAAATCCAAAACACCATTATTTCCTGCTCTTCCACTCTTCACTGCAGTGAGTAAAAGTGTGTGCTAGGATATTATCCTAATGTGATTTTTAAATGATGCAGTCGTGTTAGAAATCAAAGCACTTAACAGCAAACAGGTTTTGTTCCTAAGTTCCAGATGAGATTTATATATCCATTAGGAGTGTTTCTAGGACTAGTTCAGTGAGTTGCCAAAAATAGGTTCTACTTTGTTGGATTAATTGAAGGGGGGAAAAGTATGCTGAGCATTTCTCTGTTGGAAGAGTAGCTTGCTTTTCTGTAGTTGAAGTAAGACCCGTGTGAGTCTTGGACTTAATATATGACATATGCTCCAGATGAACATGCATTCTGCCACAAAATTTCATCTGAGGCACCAACAAGTTCTTTCTCTGTGTGTTTGCTTTTAAAAATATTTTGCCCTCTTGTAGATTGCAGGTGTGGTATGGTTGTATTTATTGGTTGGTTTTGGTTTTTCTTTTGTTTAGTTTTTGTTACAGGATACAACCTTGTTCTTTTACTTCCTGGGATTGAGTCCTGTTCTGATTTCTGAGTAGAGTTACCTGTTGGATGTTGTAAACTTGTGTGGCTGGATCAAGTGGCTCTGTTCTGAACACGCTTCTGCCCCCAGCAGCTCGCAGGGCTCCTCAGCCGCAGCGTGCCTGGCAGCAGCCGTGCTGCTCCCTGCTGGGCAGGGGTGACACACAGTGCGCTGCAGGCCGGGGAAGTCAGGGCTGGAGCTGCCTGTGGGAGCAGCCACCTCCCCCTCGCCTTCCCAGGCAGGCACAGCGAGGATTTTTACCTCCGATCTCCCTGAAAGCTTCATTCCACAGCTACGTGCACATCCTGCATGGGTTGGTAGGGATTCGTTGTCCTACCCATTTTTTATTTTAGACTGGGGGAAGGGGTGTTGCTAAATGTCCTTCATTCTGGATTAGTGGATCTGAGGGTGCAGAAATATTTATTTCTTCTTTGGACACAGCTGTTTTGACTGGTAAGGCAGACAAGTCTAGATTGGTTGAGACCGGTAACTCACATTCGTAGATGAGAAATAACTCTGGGTCTTGGTTTTATTTTTTCCCCAGGTCGTTCAAGCCCTCAGATGGATCATTTGAGAAGGAGCCCCACCATGGAACAAGCAGTACAAACAGCTTCAGCCCACTTGCCCCCCCCAGCACCAGTTGGGAGGAGGAGTCCTGTACCAACCAGACCTTTGGTGTCTGCTGGCCAGAAATCCTTGGAGAGTCAGGAGCACCGACGAGGTAGCTGTGGATGATTGTCACACAGCTTGTTTCCTTCCATACACGTAGGAAGAAGTGCTCTTTGTAAGGGTAACATGTAGGAATTTTCCTGCTGTCTTTACTGGTAGACTGGACAGCAGAGACATGGATTAGATATATATTCCTTTTTAAAGTCCAGCATATATTCTAAATTATTTTTTTTTTAATTTTATGATTGTAAACTTGTGGTTTACACTTAAAGGTTTGGATTTATTTTTTTTTAATCTGAACAATATATACAAAAGTGTGGTCAAAAATACCTAATTGGATAAACAGATCATTTTTTTATTTCCAACTTTAGCTGAAGCACACAAGGTTTCAAGATCAGAAAATGAACTCAGAAATGAAAACAAACGACAAATTGGTAAATCTTGTTTTGAGAAATAGCTATCGTTGTTTTCAAATTTCATTAAGTTTTTAAAAATAGTCTAAAATACATAAATTCTTTCACATTTTGTTTCTACTGGGTAACAACGTTGCATTGTGTCAGAATAATACAAGCACATGAAGTCATTATGAAAGACAAAAATCTCTTCTGGTTGCTCTAAATTAAGCAATTTGAGTAAAAATATAAACCAAGCAGTATTCATGGATTTATAAACACAACAGCATGAAATAAATACTGTTACCTTTCTAAAAAAATACTTGACTGAAAAGCCACTAACATTTTAACTCTTCTTTAAAAAGAAAAGCTTTTGATGACTTCTAGAAACCCTTTTAGTCCCCAGATTTTGTACTGTTATGCTGTCTGTGTCACTGCCATCATTATTGTAAGTGAATTTACAAATTACAGGCTGCTCTGATGGGACTTTTATGAACAGAAGTGCAGGAACAGGATGCATGAAGTTAGCCCAGGAATTAGAAAGCAAAACCAAAAAACCAACCACCCTCAAATTAAAAGCAATGCCCATAACAAAACCAGACAGAATGTCCCTCTTTGCAGTTCCAGGTGCACCTTCAGCACGGAGAGGCCGCGGAGGCCACAGAGGGGGCCGAGGCAGGTTTGGTATCAGGAGGGATGGTCCAATGAAGTTTGAGAAGGATTTCGACTTTGAGAGTGCAAATGCACAATTCAACAAGGAGGAAATTGATAGAGAATTTCATAATAAACTTAAATTAAAAGGTAAGCCCCTTTTTGCTTTAAATTTGGGAATGGAAAAATTGTCTTGCTGTTTTAAGTCTGCCTTGGAGAAGAACTTTTAAAAGGCATATCCTATTAAGTCTTGTTTGCAGTCACAAAAAAATTTATTAATAAGTAAATTAGGATCATCTGTTCATTAAATACTTGGGCCAGTGTTTGAGTTTTGAAGGAATTTTTACTAGCAAATATCATATGTCAAGTTCTAACAAGTCTGTTTGTTAAAAATGCAGATTAGTTGAGCAGAAGCTCCAGTAATGTTTGTTACTTTAAAGTTCTGGAAAGGATGCAATAAAAGAAAACCCATGTTTTATGTTTTCAATTATTAGACCAAAATGAAAATATCAATTATAGCCCAAAAGCAATCAGAAAAACGTGAGTTTGGGATCAGAACTTTGCTGTAAGTACGCAGGAGAGTTTGTTTGAAAGCATCTAGCATTTTCTTGCTTTTCCCCTTTTCCAAAGGAACACAAGAGTAGTTAGAAAGCATCCTGGCAGCACTTGTGTTCTAGCAGGTTCTGTTTGGATTACCTCATTCTCTTGTGACCAGCCACCTGTTTGTTACACTGCTGCTCCTATTTTTGGACAAAACTGTGGCAGGTTGATACAGGTTCTCTATTCCAGTGAATGGTCGGCTAAAAGCTGAGAAACAAAAGGTAGGAATAAACAGTCAGATTTCAGTGGAGACTGGAAGCACCAGCAGAGTCCCATAGGATCTGTTCTCTGCTGCTTGCCTCTTTTTCTGGATCATTTTTAAATGGTGGTGGTTTGCTGTTGATAGTGCTTTTTTAGAATAATAAGGAGGGAAGGGAAAGCTAACCGTGGAGAGCTCTAGAAATGTTTGTGAGACTGGTAATTTCTGTGTGTGGTGTGGAATAGTTGAGCTGGTTATCTGAAGTTTGTGCAGAGCATCATGAGATTTAAGCTGTAAACATTTAGGAATGAGACTTGAAGACAGTAATAGCTAGTTATGATGAACCATCAGCTTTGTTTTCAGTACCAATCAAAACAAGTTGAACTTCAGGCATTATTAGGCATATCTTGAATGCTGGCCCTGTGTCTGAAAGGAGGTAATAGAAAAGCCAGAAGACAAAGGAGAAGGACAACGGGGATGAACAAAACCATGGGATGGCTTTTATGAGGATTGATTGAGTGAGGCTCTGAAGTCTGGGAAGGAGGGAGCAAAGAGGGTAGAAAATAGATGGCTGTCAAATCTGTTCTGCCACAGGTGCTTTTGTTAACTAAACCCACAGAAAATATAGAGGGCGTTAAACCCCCAGACAGCAGCAGCAAAAACATCCGAATTTATCTGTCAAATTATCTGACTGCTGCATTAACTTATGGAGAGGTTTTTGTATTTTTGAGCATTCAGTGTAGTTTCTGTCTGTCTAGGAATAAGTTAAAAGTGCCGGCTTTCTCAGGCTTCAGTTTACTTTTTATTTTCCAGAAGATAAACTTGAGAAACCAGAGAAGCCTGTAAATGGAGAAGACAAAGGTGACTCAGGTGTTGATACCCAAAACAGTGAAGGGAATGCTGATGAGGAAGATCCACTTGGACCCAACTGCTACTATGACAAAACCAAATCCTTCTTTGATAACATTTCCTGTGATGACAATAGGTATGGCCTGCAAGGGGGAGCTTGTTAGTCTGCTAAATGCATGTTTGTCCTAAGGTACGGTCAGTGCTACTCCTTTCAATCTACTCTGAATCAAAAGGGATTAGAGCTTATTCCCACATGCAGTGGGCAGAAATAAACAGGAATGTGGAGCACAGCGTTTCTCTGTGGGTAAGTGCAGGATGTTAGTAGGAGGAGAACTTAACGCACAGGCTCTAGAATCTCCTTTCCAGATTTACTGAAGTGGGGTTTTTTTGTTTGTTTTGCTTTGCTACTAAATTAACACTTGAGTTAAATCAATTATGGTGCTGCTTTGGTAATGGTTTCTAAGCACATTACGTAACTGTCTGGGCCAGTAGTGTTGTTGGAACGGGCAGATAGCATCTGAGGAAAATTACAGCTTATCTTTTGCTGTTGCTTTTTTATTAGACACGAGGATGTGGATTGCTGACCTATTTTGAATTACAGGAGGGGGAGGGGGATTGTTTAGTGTACTGACAGCCAGATAAAATAGCATCTGTAACTATAAACTGTTTCCTGCTTTATGTGATGCTGCATGAGGAGGATGCGGAGTGTGCCCTGCTATGTGGGAAACTTTACAGCATTGTTAATATCCAGCTAGTGACACTGTAACTCGGCCCTTTCTGATGAGTTCCATGGCAGGCACCTCTGTTCTTGCGGAGGGGATAATGCGGACATTTACAAGGTGGTTAATGTATCGTTTATCCATTGCGGGGCTCTCGGCAGCTCTCACCAAGCCGGGCTGTGTTCCTCCGGAGCCGTGCTTGGCAGCAACCCGTGCTCCTTTTGCGTGGCAGGGAACGGCGACCCACCTGGGCCGAGGAGAGGAGGCTGAACGCGGAGACCTTCGGCATCCCGCTGCGTCCCAACCGCGGCCGCGGCGGCTACCGGGGCAGGGGCGTCATCGGCTTCCGAGGAGCGCGGGGGCGAGCGGGGGCACGCGGCGCCTTCCCCGCCCCACGAGGGTTCCGTGGCGGATTCAGAGGAGGGCGTGGAGGCAGGGAGTTTGCCGACTTTGAATATAGGGTAAAATGTGCTTGATGTTACTGTCACCCCATCCACTGTGCTTGGAGAGGAGTGGTAAAAAACTCCTGCTTTTAGATTTCATGTGGAAGTAGAACTTCTTGAATAGTGTTTTGCAGGTACTCTGAGCTGCTTTATTGGAAGGCCATTAATGCTGAAATTTTAGTTACGTAGCATCATCTTATTAGCACAAGCAACCAGAATAAAAGCTGCCTTTCTTCACATGCCCTGAATATAGTGACCTGATAGCTGGTGTTGAGGGGGGAAGGAGGAAAAGAGAAAAAAATTAAGTTCTACAGATTGTATACAAATGTGAATTGTGAGCGTTTTTCTAAGCAATATTGTGAAATGTAAAGATTGAGAGGGAGTAATTTAACTTGCCTCTGGTGTGCAACAAACTTTTGAATTGTCTGTGAGTTGGCACAAAGCCTATAGAATGGTGTACTGATTAGAATGAGTAACAAAGGTACTTATCCAGACTGGTTCACGTAAAGTAGGCTTTCTCAATTCTGACTGGGACAGAACAAATTTTGGTAGTGCACTGCACGAGCAGTTAAGTTTTGCAAGCAAAAATCCTTGTTTACTGTTAGAAGTTTTAAATATTTTTAAATTAAAAAAAAAGGAGGTTTCGTCACAGCATATTTCTGATTATCCCTCAGCTGTTGCTTCATTAGATTGCAACAATTAGTCCTATGATTTAAAGAAACTTTTGGCAGCTGAACATGAGTGGAGATGAGGGCTTGAAGATCAGCGAGTTGAATTTCTGAATAAAAGAACTTTGCAGCCTCGCAGATGAGTGGGAGGTGGCACACAGGCTGGGGTTTGTGCCTCATAGTCAGTGAGGAGCTGCCCCTCGGTGTGTGCCAGCCTGAGCGGGCGCCAGCTGCTCACCAGGGAGGTCTCCCTTCTGCTGCAGGGGGTGGGCAGCGGCCACCACAGCACATCTGCTCCCAGGGCTGCCGCCCAGAGTAAGCTGTGGGGCTTGTTTGGCAAAAGGAATGTTAACGATGTACTTTTGTTCCCTCTAGAAAGACAACAAAGTTGCTGCGTAGTCTACAAGAAAGCTGAAACCGGGGGAACGTCTAGATCTTCTTGATTCAGAGAATTAGTTTTGATCTCTGCAAAGAATGAAGTTAATTTGCTGTATACTTGTCACCAGCACTGGGATTTAACTATTTAATTTCAAAGGGGTGTAATGCAGTTACTTTTGAAAAATGGCCATCTTTGAAAACAGTGAGCATTAAATATATTTGAGACAGAAGGATAAGTAATTTCTTATGTATAGTTAATTATAAGCAGTACTTCGATGGAGTTTAAGTATTTTTTCATCACTGAAAGGATTTTTCTTATTACTAAACTGTATTTGATAATTGCTTCAAGTTGTAAGGACAATTGTATGCAGAAGGCCGTCGATACTGTGAGTGTTTTGACCCACTGAAGGTTGTTTTTTGGAAATCCTGTAATATCCCTTTTGAGGTAGTTGTACTTGTATCAACTAGGGTGCTGGACAGTAGAAAACTTGCTTTGTCAGTCAGATATGTACACACAGTAAATACTGTTTCTTAGGCAAAGGAAAGTTTTTATATAGTTGTAAAATTCCATTATATCCCATTGCCAAAGAAACATTACAAACTTTGTATAGCTGTATAAAAAGCAACTAATTTTTTAAAGAATAAACATTTTTAAGTCGGCAAACATACTGTGTTATTGCAGAAGTTGATATGCTGAAGAACACTGAAGTAGTTGGTTTTTTTTCCTTTAGCAGCTTTTCAGGCTTAAATGTTTGATTTTATATTTGGACTATAATGAAATTTTGAAAATGTTCTTCCATTACACGAGACTGGATACACGCTTCACTGCTCCTGCAAGAGTTTGATTTTGTAGTTTCTGGCATATCACAGGATTTGACCAAGTTGAGATATTTTCAGAAAAAGGAGAAAAGGAATTTTCATATGTCAAGATTTGCGATTAATTTTACTTAGTGAGAAATATTAACTTTTTTTAATAATGGACCAGGCACACAAGTTGGTGATTCTCCTGGAGTGCCTGGGAAGAAAGTCTGTCTCCATTTGTCAATTCTTGAAATGTTAACTTTGTTGTAATACCTGTAGACATGAGCAATTTAAAGAATTCTTAGTGTTTGAAGTTGTTTGCATTTTGCTAGCCCGTAGCTTGGAGACGGGGAGACTCTGGGGGTGAGACACAGAGTGCTCTGAGTGGTTACCACTCTGCTGTGCTGAGCTGGAGACTGGTCAGTCGTGTCTGTGTGGAAATGAAGGCCACAGGAATAAAGGGATCCAAAGATTACATCACTTCGATCTAATTTGCTGATTTATTTTTTTTTACTTAAAAATGTTCAGTGGTGATAAAGATGTGGAAAACTGCACTGTTGAAAAATTGGAATATTTAAAAGTGGTTGATAGAATCTTAATTTTATAACTTTTGTATAGCACTACAAGGAAGTATTTTGTAATTGGTTTCCTTATTAAGGTCAAGTATTTGACAGCTGTAGAGGTTAGGTAATATTGTTTAGTAATGTTTTTTGCATGTTAACGACTGCCTTTTGGGATCCACGAGTCGTGACTCTGAACACCTGGTGAGGTTTTGGACCGTAGAGGCAAGTGCTGTCCTGTTGCAATAACTCTTTCCTGTCCGAGGTGTTCCGGCTGTAAATACCGGGCCGGCAGCTGCGCCGGGGCCCGCCCTGCCTGCCCCTGCTGCGCCCGGCCAGGCTTTCTGTTCTGATTTTTTTTATTTTATTTTATTTTAAACCAGAATAAACTGTTGGGTACCAGCGCTCTGCGGCGGCTCCGCGTGCTCTGTCCGTGTGCGCCGTGCGCCTGCGCGGCCGCCGGGGGCGGGGCCGGGGCCGGGCCCTCAGGCCGCCATGTCGGTGGTGTTCGTGCCCGAGCGGGTGCGCGGCAGGGCCGAGGTCAACCAGGACACGCTGCAGAGGGTGAGCAGCGGGGACGGGACCCGGACCGACCGGGGAGGGACCGGGGTGACCGGGGAGGGGACCCGGACCGACCGGGAGGGGGCCGGGAATGACCCGGGAGGGACCGGGGAGGGGGCCCGGACCGACCGGGAGGGGGCCGGGAATGACCCGGGAGGGACCGGGGAGGGGGCCCGGACCGACCGGGAGGGGGCCGGGAATGACCCGGGAGGGACCGGGGAGGGGGCCCGGACCGACCGGGAGGGGGCCGGGAATGACCCGGGAGGGACCGGGGAGGGGGCCCGGACCGACCGGGAGGGGGCCGGGAATGACCCGGGAGGGACCGGGGAGGGGGCCCGGACCGACCGGGAGGGGGCCGGGAATGACCCGGGAGGGACCGGGGAGGGGGCCCGGACCGACCGGGAGGGGGCCGGGAATGACCCGGGAGGGACCGGGGAGGGGGCCCGGACCGACCGGGAGGGGGCCGGGAATGACCCGGGAGGGACCGGGGAGGGGGCCCGGACCGACCGGGAGGGGGCCGGGAATGACCCGGGAGGGACCGGGGAGGGGGCCCGGACCGACCGGGAGGGGGCCGGGAATGACCCGGGAGGGACCGGGGAGGGGGCCCGGACCGACCGGGAGGGGGCCGGGAATGACCCGGGAGGGACCGGGGAGGGGGCCCGGACCGACCGGGAGGGGGCCGGGAATGACCCGGGAGGAGACCCGGACCGACCGGGAGGGGGCCGGGGTGACCGGGGATGGACCGGGAGGGACCGGGACCGACCCGGGGGTGGACCGGGCAGGGCCGGGGCTGGGCCGTGCTGCCGGAGCGGGCGGTGAGCGCTGTCTGCCGCAGCTGCTGGAGGAGAACGACCAGCTGATCCGGTGCATCGTGGAGTACCAGAGCAAGGGCCGCGCCACCGACTGCGTGCAGTGAGTGCCCGGGGCGGGCGGGGCGGGCCGCGGCTTCACCACCGCCGAGAATTACATGCGCCCGGGCTTGTGAGGGCACCCCCGCAGTCATTGCCACAGATGGGTAAAGCCAAGCTGCCCCCGCGTGGAGNGTATTTGACAGCTGTAGAGGTTAGGTAATATTGTTTAGTAATGTTTTTTGCATGTTAACGACTGCCTTTTGGGATCCACGAGTCGTGACTCTGAAGACCTGGTGAGGTTTTGGACCGTAGAGGCAAGTGCTGTCCTGTTGCAATAACTCTTTCCTGTCCGAGGTGTTCCGGCTGTAAATACCGGGCCGGCAGCTGCGCCGGGGCCCGCCCTGCCTGCCCCTGCTGCGCCCGGCCAGGCTTTCTGTTCTGATTTTTTTTATTTTATTTTATTTTAAACCAGAATAAACTGTTGGGTACCAGCGCTCTGCGGCGGCTCCGCGTGCTCTGTCCGTGTGCGCCGTGCGCCTGCGCGGCCGCCGGGGGCGGGGCCGGGGCCGGGCCCTCAGGCCGCCATGTCGGTGGTGTTCGTGCCCGAGCGGGTGCGCGGCAGGGCCGAGGTCAACCAGGACACGCTGCAGAGGGTGAGCAGCGGGGACGGGACCCGGACCGACCGGGGAGGGACCGGGGTGACCGGGGAGGGGACCCGGACCGACCGGGAGGGGGCNGAGAATTACATGCGCCCGGGCTTGTGAGGGCACCCCCGCAGTCATTGCCACAGATGGGTAAAGCCAAGCTGCCCCCGCGTGGAGCGGCCCTGCCGGCTTTGTGAGGGCCACGGCAGGGCGAGGGCAGACACACCCCGGCTCTGACCGCCCCGACTGGCACCTCTGTCCTCCCCTGCAGCCCCGCAGCTCTTCGGGGTCGGTCACACCGCGATCTGAACGTGCTGCTTACTATCCGAGCTGGTTAGCAGCACCTGTTCGGCTACAGCGCACTTCAGTGCTCTGTACGGGCCTTCAGAACAACACAATCTGTTTGCCCTGATTCACTGTGCTAGTTTGTTCTTTCTTTACCTCTCAGCAATACTGATCAGATTGCAGAAGTGACAAGAGCGAGGATTTGTCTAGAAAAGAACATGCTACCCAGGTACTGTGTTCCCTTCTCTCACAGGTACCAGCACATCCTGCACAGAAACCTCATTTATTTAGCTACCATTGCTGATGCCACGCCACCCAGCACACAGAAGGCTGTAGACTGACACCTGGACACGAGCACTGCTGCTTTCAGTCGGTAGAAATACTTAGCTCAGTCCCACTTTGAGAGCCAAGGTGTGGTCTTGAAAGGCAGGCAAAAAGTGATCTGTGTTTAAAATGTGTAGTTTTGGATGTGTTAGGCTAGCTTTTCGCATGTTACTGTAATTAACACAGCTTAGGGGTGATAATTATCACATTCCCTTTTTCCCTCTGAAAAAAGTGTACTTCTGAGAACAGCCTGGTTTCAAGACAGCCCTGCTGGAAGCAGAGCCTGTTTCATGACTAAGGTTCTGTAATAACAGGGTAAGCATTTCAGCAGGTGCCTCCTACCCCCAGCATGACAAAGTCAGGCGCATGTTGCCATATATAAGAGCAGTAGACTGTTTTGTGGCCTGTATCAGAGGAATTGTTGTGAATAAAGATGCTGTTTGTCAGTTAATTAATTAATGTAATATGCTAACAAAGGAGCAGCTCAGTGATTTAGTGAAACAAATGTCAATTTCCCAGGAATGACGGGACTGCTGCATAACCCAGCAGTTAAGTGCAAGGCCCCAGGTGTGTCAGGGCTTTTGCCCTGTGCCTGAAATGCTGTGTCCTGCAGACCCTCTGGACAACTAAATTCCTGCACAGTCCAAAGGGCTTTGTGTGGTCCCTGGGGATGTGTCAGCACTTGTGGCCAGCTGCCTGCTGGTACTCTTACCCACAAAGGGCTCAGCAGCCCTGCCCACCCTGGCTCTGGCACTCACGTGCCACTGTTAGCATGAACTAAACTAACAGCCTTGGCAGCAGTGGGGAGGGGGACGGGGTTTACTTTTGCTCACTACCATCGAAGTTATTCACTCTGTGGTTGCTAAAAATTCAAATAAATGGCTTTTGGCAAAGTTCATCTGCACTACTGGTTCAAAGGCCCTGCTGAGGCATTGTCTGTACCGTGTTCTTCAGTGCCATCTACTTGAGAAAGTAGCTTTAAAGATGCTTCAGATTGTACAGTGCATAAAGTTCGTTTTTATATGATGAGTCAGTAAGTAGGCAGTTGACAATTTTCAAACTGTTAAATAATCCCATGTTAATGAAATAAGATCTTTGTTTACAAACCAAAGTTACAGTTTAAGGTGCTGCTCATTTTCAGCAAGGTGCATATTTTAAACAGGTATGACCTATTAAATGTATATCTTTAATAAAGCAAATAGTTTACTTTTACAGAAGCTTTAAAATACAAACTGTACAGTTCCAGTTCAGAAGCATTAGCTATTCACAAGAAGCACTGCAATAAGGGTAAGTTAACTAAGCACCAAACCCTTGCACTTGGCAGTGTAAGTGAAGTTTAAGGGCAAGACTCATTTGCCAAGTGCAACAATTCTTAAAATTACCAGTGTTCAGAACAATCGGAAGCAAAGGACAGAGTAGCACCCACGTGGTCAAAATGCAGACAAACTTTCTCGGGTTTGCAATTCACTGATGTAGGTCCAGGAACTTGACAGCATTTGTAGTTATGAATAAACTGCAAAAACTAGAGCAATCATTTTGGCACTTGTTAGAAAAAAGTTCAAAATTAAGGGTTTTCGTTAACTTCCATTTTGGTCTTAGTACGAATAATCAGTAAGTACAACCAAATTCAGGGTTTAATATTAGATCTAAACGACAAGATTTAGGAAACTCAAAACCATTCATCAAGTTAAATAACAACATTTTCAGTGGAGGGTTTTCAAAATTATAGTAGTACAGACCATTAACAATTTACAGACAGAAGCCACACTGATTGTGCAAAGCACATTACTGTAAAAAGTCTATGTACAGCAAACAAATCTTTGTAAACATGGTAAGTATGAAGTCTCAGAAAACATGGTGACAATATCATAAATACAGGCAACATTGGCATCCTCAAACAGCACAAAAGGTAACAATCTGGGCCTGCAAATAGAGCCCGTCACCATACAAACAAAAAAGGTGGATGGGCTTTAAACACCCAAATGTTTAATAGTTTTAGTGTTGTGTATACTTTTTATTTATATATATATATATAATGTATTTATTTTTTGGTATCTTTAGATATAGATGTACTTAGTTTGTAAAACCAAAACCAACAAATGTGCTTTATCTTCATTGAAAAATTATGTAGTTAGAACTAATAACCCATTTTACTAGTAGTTAACATATTAGAATGATATGACTTAAGAAAAATACAAAAATAAGATTAATACTGTCAAAACTCTTATACCAGAAAATATTGTGGTTTTTAGACTCTTTCAAAGATGAAATATGAAAATTTAAATAAGCTCTAACTATATAAAGAATCTTCTGTAATCTCAATTCATATACAGTGGGATAGCTATACATATATTTACCATTGTTCTTCAATTTTTAAGCACCAGTCACTCTCCCGGATCCACTTTGGTTGGAAGATTATTCCTAATTCCACAGGTTCACTTAATGGCACATATTGACTGCAAATAATTACTTTATCCTTTAAAAAAAATAATGTTCTTTTAACTAACTGCTACCCCACGTTTCAGTTTTAGTATCTTCTGAGCCAGCTCACAATTTTTAATCAACTGTAGCATCTGAAATAAGACTTTAAATAAAAGCAAGTAGTCTCTTAGGCTTTGCTTTCACACACTGCAGGAGCCCTGTGGGGGTGACAGCTCTGGCCAAAGGCTGCCATCAGAAAGGGGGTGTTTGTTCCACAGCCAGAGCCGCGGCCCCCACAGGCGCCAGCCCCTCGAGCAGCTCAGGGCACGGGTGTCACACGAGCTGCAGGGGCTGCTCATCTCAGTCAGGAACTGCCACGGAACTCCTCTGCAACTGGTTCTGCTCAGTGCCCAAAGGAGCTCCTGGTGTGGCACAGCAAAAGCTGCTCTTGCACTTCGTTTTAAAAAAGCTGCACACGGGCCCTAATGAGAATACAAAGGCTCTACAGCTTGTCCTTTATAAATTTAAACACAAACAGTGTTGAGCAAAGTGACCGCTATATATTTGCTTCAACATATTCAATGTGTTTCAGTAAGATGTTTAACTATAAATCTATATGAAAAATAGCTATAAAATACAGTGTTTCTTGTATGGTAGTCCTTCAGCAGTTCTTTTTAGAAAAAAAAATGTTTTGAAAGTAAAGGCAATATACACATTTTTAAAAGCATTTCTACATCACAGTTTTGGGCTGTTTCATGTCCACCAACAAACATATTGGCCGTATTTGCTCAGCACTGTAAATCAGAACTCGAGAGGCTGTCTGTGTCCCCCAGGCCCCCCCACTCCCCCACTGATGAGATAAACAGGATGTAGCCACCACGCAGCTGGGAGTCCCAGTGACTTCGTTTCTGTTTGGCCCTGTGCTGCGCTTTCCAGCATGAAAAGCACTTAGTACTGGTGCAGGTAGGATGGTCTGCGCTCGTGCTTCACTGGGAAGGATTTAAAGCCCTTGTTCATCTGTTTGTGCTGGGCAGCCTGCTGGGACTGCTGCTGCTGCTGCTGCTGCTGCTGCTGGGCGTAGGCGAAGCCGGAGGAGAGCGCGGGGGCCGGGGCGCAGTCGCTGCCTAGGCGAAGCCGGAGGAGAGCGCGGGGGCCGGGGCGCAGTCGCTGCCCCACAGGGGCGCCGGCAGCAGCTGCATCGCGTCGCTCCACTGGCCCACGGGGCTGCCCACGGCGTAGAGTGACGCGCTCTGGCTGGGCAGCGCGCCCGCCGCGGACGACGCGTGCTGCCACGGCGCCTTCGGCGGCCACGTCTTGGTCTTGTTCTCCTGCACAAACACAACAGCCCGGTTTTCACTTGGTTCGGTACCGAAACGCCGCTTTTGGAGACAACGCTTAACGTGGCACCTTATCCCTCCTTAAGACGTCAGCAGAAGATTTCACACACTTGTGGTAGCTGCTTGGATCTCACTGAATATTCTGAGCTGGAAGGGGCTCACAAGGACCATGAAGTCCAATTCTTAAGTGACTGAACAGGGATCAAACCCACAATCCTGCTGTTACTAGCACCACATTCTAACCAACAGCTCATCTCAGGGTCATAACTTATGTTTGAAAGCAGAACTGATGCATATATAAAGCACTCTCAATTCTTAACATATCTGCTCCTCAAAAAACCCTTTTAATTTACTTCAGCACGACACAATGACCCCACTATAAGGGACAGAGAGAAGCGATTGCAATTTCAGTATTTAAATTTGGTAACTTTGACAAAAATATCCTGTACTCAAGTGCAGATGGGTTGGGGTTTTGCTGAAGTGACTACTCTGGAGATAGAGACGCTATTCCAGCGGTTTTCCTAGTGCAGCCCCCCCAGACGCAGAGAGGAGAGGCCTGAGCCCAGCCCAGCCCAGCCCTGCCGAGCTCACCTGGCTGCGGTCGTCTGCTGCAGACAGAAGGGGAGGGGATGGCAGCGTGCTGGGCTCCTGCTCACCACTGCTGTGCTTCCTGCCCAGGGAGAGAGGGACAGTCACTTCTGGGTTCTCGGTGAGTCACACACATTAATCTGCCCTGGCACAGCCCACCGTGGGGTTCCACTCGGTCACACCCCACAGTGGGTGCTGACATTCCATCGGGTCTCCCGCACTTTTTGCTCAGTGCAGGTAAAAGCAGCAACAGAGAAAGACACAGATTACTGAGTCCTGTCAGGGGCTTCTCAGGGCAGCAGTCGGAGCTATGGCTTCAGCAACCTTTCTGTAGAGGTGAAAGGAACTGGGCTGGGCTTTTGTCCACTTTGAAGAAATCTGCCAGAAATTGCCTTTTTTCTTGTTACCTGCTCTCACGGTTTGTTTCTTTAAAAATACCCAAAGTGTGCTTTCTGAAATAACTTTACAGGCAAGACAAAAGAACAGCTGAACAAGGGAAAGACCTACTGAAGCACAGTGACTTTAGTGAAGAGAAACATTCTAGCTTTGGTTTAAATTTGTGACCTAACACCTAGTATCCAATAGAAGTCCTTGACCACATGGACACTCCTGAAGACTTTTTTTACTGTTTTTTTTTTAGTCTTGGTTTTTTTTTTTATTTTTTAGAGGGTGGGGTTAGGGGGGTGGGTTTAGAATAAAGCAGAATCTTTTATTTCATCCTTTGTTCCAAAAACCCCAGCAGCATGCTCCAATCATCAGGCCACTGTGGCTGAGCAGCCTTTTGCAGGTCAGCTTTAGCACACCCAGCCCTTTTGCCTTCTCTTACCGCCTAATTCTAGCTCGGGCAGCTTGTCAGGTCCTCAGCTGAAGAACATTTTGCTTCCTAAAAGTAACAGGAGACAGTAGCACTGTTACTCAGCTGGGGTTTTTCTTCAATGAAGCACACTCTGGAAACTTCTGCTCTTCTCTTCAGAACTCTACGTAAAGCACAGGTTTGGCTTGTTCTTGCTCCGTGATCAATCTCCAGCTATCTGCTGGCTTGGCAGGTTAAGTCACCCCTTAAGTGCTACTGTGTTTTCTTTCCCTGCTGCTTTTTTTAAAAATAGAAATAATTACTACTTCTTCTGTGACTGTTTATAAGGTGGTTCTCTCCCACTGAGCATTCACTGCAGCTCAGTTCCTGTCCCCTCTCTGTAAAGTCCTGGTAAGTGTAAAGATTCCTCTTTTGGTCAATTCCTTTCTGACAGTGCATATAAAAATAGCTATCCAGGTATAATCTGGGAGAAACTGGCAGTGCATCCACCAACTCTTCCCAGTCACCAAAAAGCAGACAGGCAGTCTTGTATCTAAAGGTATTGACTGTGAATTAGTCTAGGATTTAAACAAAAACAGAATATCTGGCCACAGAACTAACTTGTTGCATTTTTAGAAAAGACTCTGAAAAAGTTTGAGAGAACGATCCCAGACTGGAACTGGGTTGGTATTCGTGTTTCATCTCGTGCCTTTTGTTATTGTTCTCGCTGCCCTCTGCTGTGGAACCACTGAGGTCCCAAAGACACTGAGCCCCCAGCCCTTTACAAAAGCAGAAAGCAGTTGCTGTGATTCATACTGCTGGAAGTGGATGGTTCGTAGCTGAAAATTCTGGCTTAGTGTTTAAGCTCCTGAAATTATTTATGAAGGCAATTAAGCCTCCTCTTCCTGTTGTCAGAAATAAAGGACTAACCAGTGTATTTACAGCCCCCAGAAGGGCAGTGGCAGCCAAGGTGAGACATGTGTACGCCGCGTTACCAGCTGCCCTTCCCGAGCACCACAGAGCTCAGAGCCAGGGCAGGGGCACAGCAGAGCTGCTGCCAGGCACAGCCTGCACACCAACAGGGCTCTCCCGCACCCCAGCAGCTTGGGAAGGAGCAGCATCCAGAAGAGTCCCTGGGAAGAGGGAAAGTGCCCGCTCTTCGCTGCCGCACCAAGTGCCAGCTGACAGCAGCGTGCACAGGGGCTGCTGTGCGTGGGCAGTGCAGTACTCACACTGACAGGGCTCCAACTTGGTCTCACTAGCAGGAATTTCCTTTGGCTGGCTACTCAAATGAAATTACACATAGAAAAAAGGGATCCTACAAAGTGGTCTGTGTTCTGTTCGTTTTGCTCACCTCCTCTGCTTTACAGCAGCAACAAGGTCTGGCCCTGAGAACATGGAGAACAAGCTGTCTCCGTTAGCTGAGGAGGTCTCATCACTTGAGCTGGCAGAGTCTCCTTGAGTACCAGACCAGCTATTTGCCACATCACTGCAAGACAAAAAGTTGTATTAGCCCTTGTATTTACAGTGCCTGGTCCAGACTGTGTGCCCTGGCGGTGCTGAATCTTTGTCACAGGTGATACCTCAGAGAACTAAGACATTTCAATACTTGGTAAGATGTGCCAGTAATACAAACACCTACTTCTGAGTGGCCACATTAACTGCTTCATCTGTTACAGCCTCTTTATATATATTTGACTAAAAGAATAACACCAATTAAAAGTGCCTCTCCTGTTCAGAAAGGAGAAACAAGTGACACTTGGGTTTGGAATCACTGAGCACTTGACTTTTTCACTGCAAAAGTGAACTAAACACATACTTGTCCTGCTGTCTTATTCTAGCTCGAGTCACAGCTGTTACACTGTGGACAAACGGGCAGAATCTTGAAACCCTTCTATTGTAGTACATCGTTATGATTTGGAAGGGACTAAGAGCTACTCATGTACTTGCCGTAAGGTACCTGCCTTTGGGTAGCAAGATTTAGTGACTCAAGTCTGAAAACTTAATTCAGTCAAGCACTGCAACTTTGACAGCATCACTTGTCATCAAAACTACGTCTTAAAGGTTTTCAAAATGTTCAAAGCTAACTGTCTGAATGCATCTGAACTATGAAGTCCTTATTTCCTCTGGAGTCCCAGCTGGTATCCGCGCCACTCTAAAGACAACATCAAACGTGTCAGTGCCTCGGGACCAGCGAGGCAGGAAGGGCTCAGGTTGCTCGCTCGTGACATAACGCAGTGCAGCTTTCCCAGATGCAGCAGCAACTGGAGAGAACACCCAGCATTCCCACATCGTGCCAGTCTGGGTGCCAAGCCCCCGCCCAGTCTCTTACCCTTCTGTGAAGTAGTCGGGGAAGGGCCACGTCTTGTGAGGGTCGTCGGGAAGAGGCCAGTTGCCGCGCGTGTTGCCGGGCCGGCGGACGTGCTGGGCTTGCCTCTTCTGTTGCATAGCCTGGTTGACCCCAGCAACGTAGCGGGCAAACTCTGGGTCGGAGCCGACTGAGTGGGAGAAACCAACAGGTCCATTGCAGACATTCAGCTACTTCTGCTGCACTTACCCCCTCACTTAGTCCCTTAGGCTTGGCCAAAGCCCCCAGGAAAATGATTCCCTCCCTGATGACAAACGGCAGCCAACAGTCGGGACCTCCTCGTGGTGCAGGGAAGAACACTGAGCAGGAAACGTTTTACAGCAAGCACACACAGAGCATCTGTGGTGGATGATAATTACCACAAGGAAGTACACCCCTGCATTCCATCAGGGAGGCAGTATTTGTACTGGGATCATGTCTGTGCACTGAAAGGTCCAATATCCATCAGCAGATACTGACAGATTCAAAGCCTGTGCAGTTCTCCACGCTCAGGCAAAAAGAACACTCCAATTACTACAGCTGATGCCAGAGCGCAGTATGATTTCCAGCTATGGTGTGATCCAGCTTACTTGGGAAATGAGAACATCAGATGGGTCATATTAGAACACAGCACCCCAAAACTGCCTACTTCCTACAAGGAGGAGCCAATTCTGAAAACACTCCGATCCTGACCTAAAAAATATTCCAGAGTAAGGATCATATTTACAGAAAAAAGCAGTAATTTAAACATTCTTCTATTCTTCAAGTGCTTTACGTGTCCCAAGCATCTGGTAAGGGATAAGCATGATCTTGAGCAGACCCAGCAAAAGCTTTAATGCAAGAGTGTTTCAAATGCTCCACTGACAGAAAGCAACTGCTGGATTAGAAGGAATGCTGGTATGAGTCAGTGTAATTGAGTTTCCACAGCTTCTGTTTCTTGTTGCCTTTTTTTCTTCTTCCCTGATAAAAACCTTTGCAATCTGACTGGATTTATGGAAAATGTCTAGTCTACATGCCCAGTAATCGCAGGGGGAAGTGCAGAGCTGCTGGCTTGCCAGGCTCAGTTTGAGATTAGGGGCGAAGACTGAAGAACATCCAGCAATGTTGCACGGCTCAGAAAGCAGGGATCTGTTTCACGGGATGGCTCCCTGCACTCAATTCTGCCTTTACAACAAGTTTCCTGGTTTTCATTTGACACATCCAGAAAAGCTCCACAGCGTTCTCAGGGATGCAAATTAAAAGGACAGGGAAGGAGACAACTTTGTTTCTCTGCATCCTTTACTACCTAAGCAAGGGACAGAGCTGTGACAGCCCAGAAGGAAAACATCCCCACTAATGCTCCTCCTCCCTCTGAAACACCATTGTGCCTTCTCCAGATGGGGCTGGAAGCCAGAGAGCTCCTGATCTAAGGACAGTCTAGATGGGTTCTGAAGGGCAGCCAGGCTTCTTCCCTGTGGATAGCAGTAAGTGCTGAGTTACTGCCAGATTCAAAATAAAAACCTGGGTTAACTTTTGCCTCACTTGCCCGGTGAACAGCTTTTTATCAGTTTTTTTACTTCAAAAGACTTGGAGTTATCAGCATTCCTTCTGTTAGTTCTTACTGCAACATTCCTTCTTCGAGTTCTTACAGATGATAGAAGTACTGCAAAACACACTTTTGGTAGCTACTTAAGCCTTTGACATGAAAAGCCATCAAGGTTATAAATTATTAGTTAGTAGATCTGCATCTGAAAAGAGACATTTTCAGACTAAAAATATTTACTAAGAAAGTAATGTGATGTGTTTCACATGACAAATGTACAGTCCTAGGAAAGCCTGGAAATGAAAAAGTGTTGTGTTTTAAAGCTTTTTGTACTTCACTAACTAAAGCTTAGACTGAAAATTCCTCCATCACAGCTCAGCCGGGCAAGTTCTGTGAAGAAAAGTTATCTTTCCAAGGGACGAGTCTGTTCGGTTGGAAGGGTTTTTTCTGTTTGGTTTTCGTTTCTTAAACTCCAGATCCGTGGAAAACACTGTTTACTTATCACTGCACCTGTAAAGTGTAATCCACTGAGCACCATTTATGAGCTTATGAATAGGTCACCTTTTTGGAATGCCACTTCCCAAGTCCTTGATATTCACCAAACGGAACAAAACAAGTAGCTTTACACAGACTGAAAGGAAAATCCTACGGAAATACACTGGATTCAAAGTGCTGAAAATGCCAGTTCTTTGTATACTCACTTTCTTTCCCCTACACACACACACGGATTTAGTGCTCAGTAAAAAGCATTTTGCTCTTCCTTAAAGGTTGTGATAATCCTTAAGTCTATACCAAAAGTATGTTTATATAAGTTTATGCTAATTCAGACTTAAAATTTTTGAGCAACAACATAACTCCGATGCCTATTTTTGCCTTAGAAACTCCACTGATTTATCACCAAAGCTGATAAAATAAGAATTAGAGTCAAAGGAGGTGGTGTGAGACCCCCCCACACTCCAAACACAGGGGAGTGCGAGAGAGCAGGGGAAGCAGAGCCCTGGTGTGAGGAAGGGTTTCCCCGCTGTGCTCCCTGCCTGCCCCAGGAAGGCACACTGCTGCAGGCCAGCAGAGCCCACACTTACGAGGGAAGAGATGTGGGAGTTGTTCTCAGTGCCACAGAATATCCTGGGCTGGAAGGGACCCGAAGGACCAGCGAGTCCAGCTCTGGGGTGAAAGGCCCACACAGGGCAGTCAACACCCACCTCCTCTTGGACTCTGCAGTCGACTCTTAGTCTTTAGCTATTTGCTTGTGACTCAAATTTTATCTCACTCCATCTTTGACAATAACTCGTCTATATTTACAAGTTATTACTGGTCCAAGCACATCTGGCAAACCTTATGGCACTGGATTTTTAGTCTCTAATCCTTTGACATCCAAGTTTGCCACTGCAGACCCAGCTGCAGAACAGGAGCCAGTATGACTCCCATGGAACTGCAGGGTAACGGAGGAGAAATGAGGGGTTATGAGGAAGATGTATCCCTGGATCTCCCTATTACAAGACTGGTGAAGAGCAGAAAGAGGCATTTTGGAAGAGGGAAAATACATGAGCTCAGGAGTTTGATTTTAAACCATTTTACAAATCAAGAATAGGAGGAACACCATCTCTAAGTAACTTTTCAGTACTTTGCTGTGGTCTGTATAGGGAGGTACTGTAACTAGGACAAGAAACAAGGCATTAGTTCTCAAGCTTGCCCATTAATGAAAGTTGCTTGTACTTTAAGATCACATTCTGTTAAAGAAGCAAACAGACACACACCCAAATCCCTGCCTGCCTTGGCCAGCACCTTCACATCTGTGGGCAGCACAAGGAAATGACAGGTACTGCCAGCAGTATTGCACAGCATTCTTTGTAAAAGAACCCTTACAAAAAGCATAATAAAGGAAAGGCACACACCTGCTGGGTCAAAAGGCAGGATTTCTCCCAACATCCCAAACACTCCATCAGTTTGGTCACGATTTGGCCACGTGTTGTTTCTAGGTCCTTGTGGTTTCTGTCCTAACATCTCTGACATCATATTGTCCATATAGCTGCTCACAAGACCCAAGCTGTACAAATCAGAGCTTAAATCTGAAAAACCAGGGTTGTTCCACTGGTTTATATGAGACAATCCAGTTCCAACAGCCTGGGCTTGCTGCTGTGAAGAATTACTGAGCCATTTGGCAGGTACACGTTGCTGTGGTCCAATGGGTTGAAGCAAGTGTTGGTAATACTGCATTTGCTGCTTTTGGGACTGCTGCTGCTGGGACAAGCCTTGCTGAGGAGGATGCAGGGGAGGGTGAGACACAGACTGGGGCTGCTGCTGTACCGCCCCTGACTTCTGTTCCGCTGCCGTGGAGGACGCAACGGAGTTCCTTCTTTTCACCATCGGAGAGGTCTGCTGGGACTTGCCCATGTTAAAACCAGACAAGAAATCTATAACATCCTGCATTTCTTGGTCAGTCGGTAAATTCATACCTTTGTCGTCCTTGCCGTCGTCCGGCTTGAAGCAGCCGTCCCGCCGCTCCAGCAGGAGGCCGTTGGCGACGGCCGCGCCGGAGCCCGGCGCCGGCAGCTCGGCGTGCCGGGCCTGGGGGAAGCTGCCCATGCTCAGGATGCTCTGCAGCCGCGCATCCCCGCTCGGGGTGGGCGCCTTGGCCTTCTCCTCCGAGCCGCAGCTCAGGAACACGTTTTTGGAGGGCGTGCTGGGGATGGAGTAACTGCCAGTGGTGCTGGCACTGGCGCAGGAAGTTTTTTTTGTAAACCGTGAGGTCAGTTTGGAGAATGTCTTCTGCAGACCCCCTGAAGATTTGCTTCCGTTGCCTGACGGCATGTCAACTTGGTTCCCAAAGTCGGAGATTTCACGCTGCAGCTGGATCTGAATGCAAGGCAAAGCCTGCTCCCTGTGTCAACAAAAAACACGTATCAGGCCACCTAATACATAACTGAGTTTGCGCTTTGGAGGAAAATGTGTATTTGGACAACAGAGAAAGAAACACCACCAAAGACTGCCAAAGTCATCAGCTATTTCTTGCGGTAACTGCAAATTATTGCTTGTATTTGCAATACTTTCCATTCCTTAGGAAAATTTTAATTGTGCTTCAAGACTCAGATGGAGACCAATTTAATATAAATCAAGTATATCTGTACGAGAGAAACAAATACTTTTCTACCCTTGCACAAGCTGCTGCTTTGGTTTTATCAGCCTCCTGTAACTGCGGGGATTACCAAAGCCTCACTCTCAGTTTAACTCCCGTCTTCCCCTTCTGACAAGCTGGCACTCCCACATCCCTCGGCACAGAGGATTCAGCAATGACAGCTCAGTTCAAGCTAAGGAAGTGGAGAGTGAGGCTCAGGGGGACACGCACCTTCCCTCCTTCCACCTGTGGATATCGAACACCGCAGTGTAGAGCACATCCACCAGCCCCAGAGTCTTCTCCGGGTCCAGACTCCTCTGTAGCAAAGACATTGTTGCCGGATCTTCTTTCAGACACCTGCAATCATTAAGCTTCGGTTAAAAATCAAAACGTTCATTTTTTTACCCTAACCAGCTCTGCCACATCAGTCAGGAACAGGGGGCCAGGGCTGCACCGGGGACCCCGCACTGCCGCCCAGGGACAGCAGGGGGCGCCGGGGGGCAGCACCGGGAGGGGTTTGGGAATACTGGGAGAGTCCTGGGGAACACCAGGAGGGGTTTGGGAACACCACCAAGAGAGGTTGAGGAACACCAGGAGAGTCTTGAGGAACACGGGGAAAGGCTTGGGAAACAACACCGGGAGAGTCCTTTTGGGCAAAGGCAGAATCCCAGAAGATGCCGAGCTGGAAGGGACCCACCAGGATCATCCAGCCCAACCCTCAGCCCTGCCCAGAACCATCCCCAGGAGTCACCCCCTGTACCCCAGAGCATCATCCAAACCCTCCTGGAGCTCTGGCAGCCTTGGGGCCGTGCCCACTGCCCTGGGGAGCCTGGGCAGTGCCCACCACCCTCTGGGGGAAGAGCCTCTTGCTGAGATCCCACCTGACCCTGCCCTGACACAGCTCCAGCCCTTCCCTGGGTGCTGTCCCTGGTCCCACAGAGCAGAGATCAGTGCCTGCCCCTCCTCTGCCCCTGCCCAGGGAGTTGTCCCTGCAATGAGCTCTCCCCTCAGTCTCCTCCAGCTGAACACCCCAAGTGCCCTCAGTGTCCTCACACGCTTCCCCTCCAGGCCCTGAACCATCTCCATGTCCCTCCTTTGGACACTCTCCAATGCCTTCACATCTTTCTTATCCTGCAGCGCCCAAACCTGCCCCACGACTGCAGGTGAGGCCGCCCCAGTGCAGAGCAGAGCACCAGGAGACGCCTCCTCCTGGCCCTGCCATCAGTGCCACCAGAACAGGGTCCCCCAGCGGGGAGGCAGGTGAAGAAGGTGACACTGAATGCCTCGGTAAGAGGAGTGTTCTAAAGGCACTCAAAGTGCAGAGTAGCCCTACCCTCCGTTCCCAGCAGTGAACTAAACTGGCAGAACAGCATCTCTCGGAGCCCCAGTCACCACAGCACTTCAAGGACAGCCCAGCACAGAAAGAGCACAGGCTCTCACACGAACTCAGCTAGTTCTGCCCTTCCTCAGCTAACAGCTGGCACCTGCTGGGCAGGAGCAGAACAGGAGCACTGTTACATTATTATTTTTTAAGCCTTCTCTTTCATCATCAAGCTTTTCCTTTCAGTCTCAGTGCCCCAGCACTGCCTCTCTTGTGTTGCCTCCTGCACAGCCTGTCAGGGCTGGAGATGTTAAAACAGTTGAGCTAAAGGAAGTTAAGGAAGCCATTCCGTAATTGTGCAGTATTCTCCTTCCATTTGTGCTGCAATAATCTCCCCATATATTTCAGTCATAATCTGCAATTCAGTACTGTTATTTACCAAGTTGATGGAACTTGCACCACAATTCTTGTTCCTTCTAAACTTATCTGAGGAGCGTAGGCTTCTTTATTTTCAATCTGTGCTGTGTCCACAACCACCTAGCAAATAAAATGAAAATGAAAGGGAAATGATTTTAAGAATTAGTTCTAGTTAAGCTGCAATTGTCTCATCCCTGAGCCATGCTACAGGTACAAAAAATAACCAAATAAAAACTAACCAACTCACAAAATCATTCTAAGTTTATCTGTACAAGATATACGTTTAAGATACTATAAAATTAGCTGGGTACAGTAACCTGCACCTCAAGGACCTCACTCTTCTCAGCTCCACACTGTAGTTAAGCATCACTCCACACTTCAGGCTGCTTTGCCTCACAGCTGGTGATTGTTCTCAATGGCTCCACACAACAGCCCTTACATCTGAGAGGTTTAGCACAGTTATGACTTCAATGGCTCCCAAACACCTATTTAGCAAAATATTTTAAATAATTTAACTCCAGTGCATGATATAATACAGACAAGCAGTATTCAGCTGGAAACCCTTCACACAGCTCACAGTTATAAAATTCCACACCACCATCTCTCTACTTTACCTAAGGAAACTGCACTATTATTAATTCCCAATCATATAAAGAGGAAAAACAGTCACTGTTCAGTTTGTTGGATTCTGAGCCGTATCATGATGAGGTGTGGAAGACAAAAGTCTTGAAAAATCAACCCTCTGTCATGACCCTTCCTTTTTACAGAATGGAGAAGGAATGGAGTCACTTCAGCTTCATTTAACCTCTAATACCAGTGACAGTAAGTTCCATATTTGGTTCACGCTTTCTGTTGTTGTCCAGTCTGTGTGGGTTGGCCTTTTTGATCATTTCCATAATTCCCTATTTTGGTCATGCTGAACCAGCAGCTTTCTGGCAGCACTCAGCAGTTCTTGCTTCAGTGACCAGCAGATTAGCTGTACCATTTATCCTTGAAATGGCAAAAGTCCTCTGGTATAAAAAAGCCCCAGGGGATATTACTGACTTTTTTGCCATCACCCAGACTTACACCAGTTCTGCTTCTCACTGGTTGTCTCTTACTGGGTATGAAAACACGTGAAACATGAATAATGCTGAGAGTCTCTTCTCTCCCACTTCAGCAAAACCATCCCATGACACTTGAACATGATTATTTCCCACCTTTCGGGTATTTTAGCATAAGGCCTTTGATTTCCTCCAGTTGCCTCCAAGCATTTGCCCAAGTCTATCCAATCCTGACAAACATGGCTAAGCATGGTGACAAAATGCCACATTATCCTCCACTCATGAAAACACCTCTCATTTCATCACAGGCAACTCCATTACTCTTTTCCTTGTATTTCTACATTTTAATTTTATGTTATTTGGCAATGTGCAATTACAGTGATGATAAGGAGAGATGCAATCAGGAGTGATTGTTCTCAGCTCCAAAAAAACACAGTCTGCACCTCAGACCTTAAGTCAGGGCTTAAACCCTGGTGTGTGCAGACCTGTGGCAGCTTCTGGCAGTGGTGAACAGCAGTGCCCATGGCCTGGGCTTTCTTGGGGTGTCCCTCCCCCTGGATGTATCTTCCTTTTTTCCCTTGGAAAAAGCTTTACATTTCTCAACATTCAGCAGACTTAGGACATCTGGGATTTAAACATTACTAGGAGATCCAGTGCTCCTGCAAAATACGTCAGTTTTTGCTATGGAAAGATCTACCAGCACAAAACAGAGAGGGCTGTTAACCTCTTTGCAATTCAGAGTGTTATTTCTGCTCATTCTCTGAATTCAACCATTTTAATACGCATTATTTTCATTCAAACACACATTTCTTCAGCTGATCCAAATCTGAAAATACAGTCCTTATTATATATATGCCAAGGTAAAAACTGAAAATCCACCCTTCAAATTATTTCTTATGCTAAAAAACTGCAGCCTGAAATAACCAAGCAAGCTAAGTCACATCTCATTGTGCCTTCCAGGCTGAATGAGTCTCTCCTTAAAAGGCACGTGGCAAGAAAGGCTAAGGCCAGCGAGACTGTCAGGTAATGTTCTTGTCTGAGTTGGGCACTGAAGTGACATTCACACACAATCCTGCACGAATGCAGACAGCTCAGTATCTACGAGCAGTAAAGCAGAGGCTACGTCACCTTGTGCCGTGAGTCCTTTATCTGGTCGGCACAGAATAAACTGAAAATAAACCCGTTCCCGCTCCCCGCCTGCTGGTGCTCAGAGAGCAGCTTCCTGTACCTCAGACAGCTATTGTTCTGCCTGTACAGGTGCTTCCTCTCTCGTTTCCAC
Organism: Sclerurus mexicanus; assembly: GCA_013396755.1. Taxonomy (NCBI): domain Eukaryota; kingdom Metazoa; phylum Chordata; class Aves; order Passeriformes; family Furnariidae; genus Sclerurus; species Sclerurus mexicanus. The sequence goes on from VWZF01003287.1 coordinate 473,056, forward strand.
CCAGAGAACGCTTGCAACACGCACATTACAGCTTCTTGTCACTGCACGAGGCTACACACAAGCGTCGTTGTAAAAAGTTCTAACAAATAACGTGAAAAAAAGAGTAAGTTGTGAAAACTTACGGCACGTAGTTTATAGAGAAAAGTCTCAACCCTCACAGCCCTCTAAACTGTAATGAATCAAAGCGAGAAAGAAAGACAAAAGGCTTGCCAGTCTTCTGTCCTGTGCACAGCCCATTGCTGTGCCTTTGAGGAGTGAAACCTGCCACTTCCAGAACCTGAGGTTCATGCAAAAATCTTTGGAGACATTCAGGACTCGACACAAGTCAAACTCCCAGCACCAGCACGGTCACCTGGGAGAAGGTGTGAGCGAGTTTTATGCTGACACCCTGCAGACGTGATGACAAACCTGAAGAATGTCAGTGCTTCAATTACCAGCAGGTCTAACTGGTCATGTCCAGACTGGGGGACACCAGATTTCCTGACTCCTGAGTCCAGATGTGCCTCGGGCCTCTCCCCATTGCTCCCCAGGCAGGGCCTGGGTGTGCCCATCCCTGGAAGCCCCTGAAAGGAAGGGGTGGAAGGTGCAGCCTGCTCCCAGGCATTGCTCGTGCAGACACCGGGGAGCCAAGAGCTGCTCCGGAGTTACAGCCAACTCCCACAGGGCTGCTGAGAAACTCTTTCCTGGTCCCATTTTCTGTACCTTGCCGCTGACTCCCAGCATCCTGCCGTGACCTATGGCAGCTGAAGACATAATCCCACTTAACCATATCCTTTCTCTAGGTCTCCTTGTATTTATTAATATTTAATACATGTTTTCCTTGAACACACTTAAGTAGGAATTTGATCCATCCTACTATTCCAGTTTCTTTCTGACCCTGCAAAGACACTCCCCTTCTTCTGCTTCCCTGTAAAACTTCCTTAGACAAAGCACTACCAGCTCCTATCCTTAAATCCCTGTATCTCAGTGAAGCAAGGACTGACAGTAGGTGCACTCCTACTGATGGTTTGCTCCCTGGATTTTAGGCTGCCTTTATAGGAAAAGTCAACTGAACTCCAGTATAATTTGAACCTGCTTCTCTAACAGGTATTTAATATTAAAAGAATATCCAAGATCTGGTATCTAGTATCAAAGGAATGTTGAGGTAGAAATATCTGACAAATTCATCATTTACAACTTATCATTGACCACTACTGGAGAACCTACTAACAGTACCAAAAGCACATGGTTTAACTAACCAGGATGGAAGGTCCAAGTCACTTCATTAGCTGTGTGATACTTCACAGAAAATATCACAGGCTAAAGTGTATCTTTTTCCTTGCCCTTCCTACCCTGGGACAGTCTTTCCCCCTACTCAGTGTCCCAAACACACCCTGTGTGTCATCAATGAACACTTCTGTGTGAAGAGATGGCAGTAATTAGCTATGGGAGCACAAATGCATTTTTTTATCAGAGTATGTTGCAAGCATCTATTTTTATCAGCTGCTTAGATACTGTAAAATCCACTGGGTTTTTCCCCCCTCAAGAACAGACATGTCTACAGCCAGGCATTTAATGGCCCTGTCCTCTGCTGGGGATGTCAGGGAGCATCACCTGGTGCAGAGGACTTCCTGGGTTACGCAGGGCAGGAAACCCATTCAAAGCAGAGAGGAAATGCCAAAACGGCAGTTTTTGAAGCTAATTTGAGAGGGGGGGTGGACGTGTTTGTCATTGGTTATTTTTTTTTTCATATGGCCATCTATAGATTTGAAAATACATTTCTATTTCCCTATGAATTAGAAGTTTCGTTTGTTGTGTTCTCTCTGCTCACGGAGACTACGAAGCACCCAGTGCACTCTTCTGTTCCTGTCAACCACAGACACTCCCCATGGACCTCCATTCCACAAGGATACATTTTGCTCAGAAATCAAAGAGAACTGCAGAGCTAAAAATGGAGAAACACAAAGTAAGACACCGCAAGTGAATTCCTACACTCTGAAACACGCCGTCTCTCTCCAGGATGTTCAAGCAACCCTTTTTTTTCTGCTCAGCCTGTTGCTAGGCACTCACCAGTCCAGCCTGGCCAAACAAGAGCTGCACAGCAGTTTTGCAGGCTCCTCTCCAGGTGGAAGGGCACACCTGGTTGAGCACCTCGGTGACGGGGGAGTCGTCGCGGGGGGTCAGGCCGTTGTGGCACCCGGCCTCCTTGATCAGCTGCAGCATCGTGTGCTGAAAGACACAGGAACACTCTGGCCTCCTGGACACACCACCCAGGGGTGCTAACACCACCTCCCACACGGCTCTGGCACCGCTCTGCACCTTTTCACACAGCTCTAATGTCTGCACCCTCTGAGCAGCCTCATGTAACTGCAGGAGCTCAGCTGCGGGACCCGAATATGAAAGACGGTCTCTGCTCTCTGGGACACAGTACTCCTCCAACATCATAAACAGGACTTTTGCTTATATTCCCACAAACCAGTTTACACAAAACTACAAAAAGCACTGCAAAGACAACAGAAAAGCAGCACTTTGAGCCATCAATTGTCTCTGCTCTTTCAGGTGCAAGGAACTGGGCTTATCTAAAAAAAAAAAAAAAAGAAAGGTTGAAGGGATGACTAAAATTGCCCAAATTACTTCTGAACACTTACACTTTCCATTTGCTTATACTGAACACACAATTACCTTCCCCACAATTTATTTTTACAGCATTGATTCAAGTTTGTAAGAACACATCAAAAGCTGCTCTGTTACACCTCCCTTAGCACCAGGCTGGGCCAGACTTAATTTGGCACCCAAGAAGACGAAAGCTCTCAAGTGCATCACCTGGCTGGGCAATCTGTAAGGACTCACTTTCCTCTGCACTTCTTCAGACTTAACCCAGCTGTTCTTAAAAAGTACTCAGAAGCTTCAGTGCCTCCCAGATTTCCACGCCTGTGCTGCTCTCAGCCTGGACTCGAATTGCCCAGGTGGTTAAAATGTTATCAGAAACAGGTGTGGACCTACAATGTTATCAACATCGGGTTTCCACAGACGTCAGGCTGAAAAAAATCCACTTTGAAACACAAGTTTGGCACTGAACTCCTATTACTGTTGTCCTCTACATTTTAAGGAGTTCTACTCTTTGTTGCCCCAGCTTTACTCCTGGGGTTATTTGGGGTTATTACCGTTTTCAGCTTCAGGTTTTCTGCTGCAGACTCGTTAAAGGAGATTCCTTTCAGGAAATGGGATCCGATCTGGACAGGGACAGTGGGCAGCTCACACTGAATGGGCTGAGGTGGAGTCTGTCTCCTGCCTGTTTGCTGGGCTTCAGCTTCACTGCAACAGCCCTGAGGTGTGGAAGAGCAGATCAAACAGAAGAGATGAAGACATTGGAAAATCCCAGTTATTAGTCCATTTTTTTCTTTATTTTAAGTAGCTCTTTTCAAGGTGAGGAGGGATGAAAGAACAGGTTTAGCAGATCCTACCTGAAGACTCGCTTCAATAGCTTTTGGGTTCAAGTGGAAGCCAGCCTTCATTGCATATTCACAATGGCCCAAACTCTCCAGAGCCACTCTGTAAGCCTGACAGGAAACAAACAGTTGAGACAGCACAGGCACACGAGCAAGTAAGCAAACATGCAGTGCCTGTGTCTGGAGAGACAGGGACTGACCCTACTCATTCTGCACACATTTACCACGGAAGATGCCGAGGCTGTAACTCTGCGAGCCCTCTGAGCTGTCTGGCACACTCTCCTGCAGTACCACACTCCAGCCCCGTCCTTTCCCTGGCCCACTCGCTGTACTACATGCACATGAAAGCAGCAGACTAGAAAAACCACCTGCAAAGCACTGTCAATTTTCATGTTGAGCTCTTTGAGCTGATGTTCAGGGATTGCCACACTCTGGGAGCAGAAAAGTTGCTGAACTTCAATTCCTGCCAAACATCCATCACAGCCTCTTTCTCGCAGTCGAGATGTGGCCTGTAATTAAAATAAAAATCCAAGTGTCAAGAGGGGCAACATTAAACCAGGTCAAGCTTAATTCAATTTCAAAAAAAGACAAAAAGCCCCCAGAGTTCAAAACCTTCTCCAGGAGATGAGAAGCATCACCTGGGGCACAGGACCTGGAGGGGACTGTTTATTAGAACTTATTAAACCTCTCCTGCTGCTTGGAAAGTGCGGCTCCCACGTAACCTGCACAGCACAAGGGTGTTCCAGCAACCTGAGTCACCATTGTTTGCTGTTCCTGTTTCACTCCCTCTCGGCACCAGGGATCCTGTTACACAGACCACACCAGGACTGGGGTTACCACAGAAGGGACTCAGAACTTCAACACAAACCTGCCACATAAACAGCAGGTATGTTAAATCATGAGCACAAACATTCCTGCCCATTAGGGATGATACACCTGATACAATTCTGGGTGGTTACTGTGGTGCCATCTGAGAGGAGCCACACGATGCTGAGATCAACTCAGCATAGCAAGAAAACAGCTTTGTATAATATGATTTTGAAAAACAAGAAATATGAAAAGCCAAATATCAAGTTTGAACTGCGAAGTCCTACACCACTGAGCAGGGTAAGGCAAACGGATGCAGACTATCTTCCAGGCCAGGCAGGAGCCTGGCTCTGCAGCAGGCTGTGCAGCCTGGGGGTGCTGGTACTGGACAGACACATGGCTCACACACACAGTCACTGCACTTTCCAAAGCGCTTCCTGAAAACAGTGCTGGGCTGCTGAAAAAGTATCGTCTGAAACTTTACTCTGAAACAGCATCGTGTTCTCCTGCCAAGAAGCTGATTTTTATAGGGAAGCAGTGGATTGCCTTCCACCCCAGAAGTAAAAATTGGGAAAGATTTTGGCATTTCAAGTCTCCCTTCTATCAAAATGACTTGTATATTAGTCTACCTACAGCTGTAAGAGAGATTTTCTACATATACAGAGCACAGATTTTTCTTATCCTACCTTAATACCACACACAAATACTCCAAAACAGTTACTTCAGTTAATCACAAAACCCAACAAGTTTCTCCTATGATTCTGGAACTAGTGAGTATCTCTATTTCTGCCTTTCTCCTCCCCCTGCATGTTTAATACAGGATTTGATTGGTATAACACTTGTACTGGACTATTTTGAAAAACAGGTTTCACTGAGAGAAATAGCTGAAGGGGGTTGTTAAGGTAAACCAAAGCTGAGGTCCCAGATTCTGCAAACCCAATTTTAATTTTGATCACATTTTAAACAGATTTGACAGCCATTTACAGGGCATTTCTAGAAAATGTTATAGTTTGAAAGAGCTCAGTATACTAAGCATAAAATTAACTATTTGTATGCCAAAGGACAACAGGTATTCCAGAATTAGACCTGTTAGGATTATCTGTAATACACCTAAAGCACTCCCAAATCCCTATTTTATCCAGTGAAATAAATTTATGCTGCAGCAAAAATTACCAAGAGCTGCTCTGCACTCAGAGTTCCAAAGGAAGCTCGTTTGTTTGCCTGCACCTTGCAGATGTTGGTGCTAAATGGAGACCTGGACAAGATCTCCAGCCAGGAGGAGGAACAAAGAGGCTGTAAAAGCACCTGCTCCAAGGGAATTCATGGAAATCACACACTCTGTGTCTGAACCCACCCTGACCTATCACTCTGCAGACTTCAACAGTGCCAGGGAAAGCAGAAACCTCCTAAACTGAACCTCGTTGTCAAGCACTTTTTTAGGCTGGCAAAGGATTCCACAGATGGCATGAGTTTGTCAAAACACAAGTGCAGAGAGGGCACATCCAGGTAAAATGGATGGATCAAGAAACATCAAGCTTAACAGCACAAAAACAAAGGGTTAAAAAAGTACCACAAAGACTTCAAAGTATGAAACAGAATTCATGCTCAAAATTTGAAATAGACATTATCCAAAACATTTTTCATCAAGATTTTGCTCTGGTTTCACAATAACTTGTATTGTTTATTTTTAATTCCCCCCATCTGCCAAATCCCACTTGAATATTGTAATTGATCAACTAATAACAAAAATCTGTCTGCACTGTGTGTGCACTCCTTATGTACGATCCTGTCACAAAGAAAACTTCACAGAGGACAAAGAGAGTGCAATCCCCATGTAAGTAAAACTGAGTTTCAGTGTCTGAAACACTGCACCATGTTCCCTCCCTTTGAATGCAGCACCTCTTTAAGAGCAGGTATTTTCTTGCCTTTGTTAGGGCACCCAGCCTGAATTTAGGTTTCACTAAATGTAAGAGCCTCAGTACCTCTGCTGCCCCTCTCCAGGATCTTATTGCATCTTCCAGCTCATTTGTGGGGCTTATATTTGAGGCTCCAGTGCCACTGACGTTCTTCCTCTCCTGAGCCACAGCTTCGGCAAAGCAGGAATGTGCCACTGGCTGGACCTTCTGCAAAGCTTGGGACAGGAACTGGAAGTGGACCTGCATCACCGTCAAGAAACACCGCCCAAGGACCTGCAGGAGAAGAAACAAACCTGTTTCAAGCACAGAGAAGATTTCATGGAAGTTTCCCACCTTGCTTTTTGTTTGGTGTTTGGGGTAAGGAACCAAACTCTGATTTTTTTAATTAATATAGTGCTTCAGGTCATGAGTAACACATGATAATTAACCATTTACTTAAAATAAGGTAAAGAGTTGAGTGAGCGTTGGTTTCTATCAATGAGGGGACACCAGACTGAGCCAGGGGCATTTTTACTTCTGCACTCAGGTTATGACCACTGGAGGAATGCAAAGCTTGCTCGGTCACTTGGCAAAATCCAGCACATGGAACTACAAAAATGGGAGTAACATACTATCACAAAGGCAGAGTCAACAGCAAAACCCACTTGCACACAGACCTGGCTGAATTTATGATAAAAACCCCTGAAAGCACCAACAAAATGTGAATCATTTAAAAATATTATATAAAATCTGAGAAGTTTGCCCCAGCAGTTCATCCTCCCAGGAGAGCAGAAATAAGCGGGACACAGGCAGGAAAAGCCTTTTGCCCCAGAACTGTGCAAGGTGCCCAAAGCTGCAGCCCTGGCACCTGCAGTGTCTGACAGGCACCAGTCTGCTCTTTGGAGCGTTTCACTGGGATGGGAAAGGCCGAGGAAGGGCAGGGAAGCCAAGGGCTGCTGGTCCCTCCATGTGCTCACTGCCCAAGGGCAGCACCAGCACTGCCCAGGGAAGGGGGCCCCAGCTCAGCACCCTGGACCCCAGTCCCTGGGCTGGGAAGGGGGCCCCGGCTCGGCACCCTGGACTGGGAAGGGGGCCCCAGCTCAGCACCCTGGACCCCAGTCCCTGCACAGTTCCACCCCCGCTCTCCTAGCCCAGAACTGTGCCCAGGGACAGAGATGCCTCAGTTACTCCGAGCAGACCACCACGGGGGTCACAGAGGGTTGTGGTGCAGCCACCACGTGTGGAAGGAGAGGCAAGAATGGAACCATCAGGGACATCCTGGAGAGCCACGGGCACCAAGGGAACGCTCCATCTGCCTCCAGGGCTGGTCTCCTGAGCAGACAAAACCTTACAACAAAGAGTAACTGGAGAGCAGCAGAGAAGCAAGTGTTTCCAAACCACTGCAGAAAGTATGCAAAAGTTATTCAAAGTGTTTCTTCTACGGAGTTTATCACACAAAGTGTTTTAAAATGTATATTTGACTTTGATTTATTAAAAAAGATTCAGCTTGAATTCCATTTTAGGAATAATTCATAAAATACACAGATAATGTACAAAGCCATCATGCCTTGGAGCCACTAAATCATCTGGCTTATTTTCAGCTACATTCTTCTGGAATAAAAATATTCAGACACAATGATCTTCCTGGCAAGACTCTGCAGTCACACAAACAGTTATATGCATTTACTATCTACTTCAGGAGAACCAGTGGTGGCAATGCTTTTTTCCACTGCATCCAGACTCCTTTTGACATTCCATTCTGGTTCAATCACTTCCCTTCTTTGTACAAGGCATAAAATTAAACATTTTTGGTACTTTGACTGACCTCGGAAAGTGGAGTTTGCCTTATTAAAAAAAGCAGTCAGCAAATGATAAAATTAAGAAAATTCCAACTTTCCTGGTTAACAGATTAGAAAGATTTATAAAAAAACTGCAGGAAAAGGCAATTGGTGATCTGAATACTCCTGTGTAGGAAGAATGCAGTTCTCAGGGGAAGATGAAACTAGCACTCATTAGGAATTTCAAGACGATTAAATTTCAAAGAATATTTAAGGTACAGAGGTTGAAGTTTCCCCAGCCTGGGAATAATGCTCAAAATAAACACATGAATTAGGTTTTAAGTGGCAGCACACAACATTCCTACTATAATTTACAGTACTAAACAGCAGAGATAAATAGTAACATCTGCTTTACTGAACTTCTATTTTGTTGGAAAAACCATCTACTTCAGCCTTCCTCTGAAATGGGTAAGGGTGGTTTTAACTGCTTCAGTCTAATCAAAGTGGTGGAGGGGTTTGCACTCCCTTTGGACTGATGGCAGATGCCAAACTGCCCTTGATTTAGAGCTCTCTTTGGGGCATTTTCCCCCCAGGAGCTCGGGCTGCGGTGCCAGCCCCCAGGCAGGGCTGGCCATGCCCCAGGGCAGCACAGGACCCTCTGCTGCACAGTCCCTGCCACAGCAGCAGCCACAGACACGCTTTCTGCAGTCAGACACCACCATCTCTTCTGCAAGTTTATTGTCCCTCCCTTCCCACGCAGAAGTGTTTGACCCTCCTGCTTTAGACCAGGGTAAGCACAAACTAAACCCTCCAGACTGTGCAGGAATGAAAGCTCAACCGGAATCACCAGCTAGTGAGACGTTCTTGGTAGAGACGGTGTTTTCTTAAATAATTTCTTAGAATCACTTCTATTGCATAAACAGTGAGGTCTTCAGCTTGCAAACCTTTTGTTCCATGAAATGAATTGCCTGACCCATTGGCAGGTAGCATGGGTATCCATCTCAGCAGCTGAACAGCCTGACCCAAAGGAATCTGTTTTCCTGGTTGGGCAGTGGGAAGCAATGGGACTTCTGGGGAAGTCTCACTTCAGACTTCCTTGTCTCTGAAACAGGTGATGAGTTTAACCAAGCTGGTTACCAACCAACAGGAGCACCAGGTGGAGATGCAGTGCCAGGTCACTCTGTCCCATATTCTCCCTAACAGGGGCACACAATCAATTTTGGAGTATTTCACTGGACAAAGTGTGTACACAGTTGCCAGATTTCCCTGCTAAACACTCATGCCATGCAAATTTCCTGGCAGGCAAATGTTGTACAACAGATTCTTTAAAACAGAATGGTACCAGCAACAAAGTCAGCAAATAACCAGTGCCATCTTCCAGATTTGATACAAACACTGACTTGCAGTTCCAAGGACCCTTGTATGCAGTAGAATTTTTCACTTTTTCTTTCCCGATTTCTGTCTGTTTTTTGCTATTTCCCTAAACAAATGCAACACTCAAAACCCCCCCAACCACAACACAATTACTCAGTGGTTTTCTACTGAAAAGGGAGTCCCTTTCCCTTACCAGGTCCCCCGTGGCTCTGGCAGGGATAAGCCCAGCACGGCGTGGCTGCCCGTGGGAGCCCAGACTGGAACAGCCACACAGGGCAGCTACCAGAGAGGTGACTCCAACCCGTGTGCCAGAGGGTAACACCCTTCCTTCCCCACGGATGACTGGAAGCGGGCAGAGTATGATTCATTTTTACTATGTAGCAATGCCCTGCAGTCCCAGAGAGGGATCTCAGGAAGAGAACACCTGCCAGGGAAGACAATCCTGCCCACTGGAAGGAGTTCCCTGCAGGCTAAGGTGGCCTCCAGCAGGAGTTGCACCCTTATGGTATTAGGAGACACGGGCAACCCAACAGGCTCATTTCTTCTGAGAGTCAGCCTAAAGGCCATTAGTGACAATCTGACATTGACAGCTACTCAAATGCTAACTACCATTCAGCAAAAAAGCACTGAAGTGTGAAGTTTTAAAAAGAAAAAGCAGCAATTCAAATGTAAGACAAAACACTGCTTTGCTACTAACAGTTCCTCAACTCAGAGAAGTCTGAAGTCAATCCCTGCAAATCCCAGGAAAGAATAATTTACAAAATATTTACACTGGGCTTTACAGTGTTTGCTAAGGAAAGCCTACATTTAATATTTACTCAGACATTTTTGTCTCACGAGCTTCTTGTTCAAAAATCTTAGGCTATTTTGTACACATAAAAGCCAAAAATGATCTCCATTTAATACAACACAGCATCCAAGAACATATCTGGTGCCCATTCGTGCCTCCCTTTTGTTCAGGAAGGCAACACGTACATCCCTCTCATTACTCCACTTCTAAGACAATACACAAGGTCCTTATAACTACAAGTCACTCTTTACATTTTGCAGTACTGAGGCTTCTGCAAAGCTTCACAAGAGATGAGGGAATATACCAATTTTTTCCCAGTTTCACTCCTCCCCAAGGATTTCCTTTAATGCTTTTATTAACAGAAGTTACAAACAGATACAGAAAACAACATAAACACAGTCTTGTTTCCCCGATTTCCAAGCTGTTCCTCACCCATACAGGCATAAAACACCTGAGAATTCAAAGGTTTTTGAAAGGGGGAAAGGAAAGGAAGAAAATAAAAATCAGCATTTGCATTTCTGAAATTAAGAAACCTTGGGAAATATCTGTCACCAACACTTTGATCAAGAGAAGTCACCTTCTTACACAGCCTGGCAGGCAGCTCTGAACTAGCAAACTTTGTTCTGCTAAGTAACAATAAATAAATTAACACCCTCACCCCCAGTGCTACAGTCCAGGCTACACAACTTTTAGTTCAAACCCAAATCAGGTTATGTTCATCCAAACCAGAGTTTTCCTGACATTGCCTTCCCGGGGGACTAGAGCCCACTGCACCAGGTGAAAATGTGTGGCACCTCCAAAGAGCCACAGCTCTGCCTCACTTCTACAGCCAAACCTGCTCTGCTTGGATTTCTCACTCCTCCCAAAACATACAGCCTGTGTTGAGGAAGGCTTAGGAAAATTACGTTTTCCTTAGCTGGGCTTGTGGCTAAAAAAGCCTCATTCTCATGTCCCTCTCATGAATTCGGGGTTCTGAATGAGAACTGCCCCCCCAGCACTGCCCTAACACCAGACTCCATCCCTCCACCAGCAGAGTCTGGAGTGCCTGTTCCCGGGGTACTGCTGAGCTGCCACCCACACACTCCATCTCCCAGTTCTTTTCACAGCTCTAAATTCTTTCACTGATCTACTACTGCAAAAGCAGCTCCAGATACACCTGCATCCCCCAACTTGCGTTTTCCAAGGAAACAACTGCACTGCCTTGCACCCTCTGTTCAGTAAACTCTGATGAAGTCAGACAAGCCCTTTATATTTTTCTGCTCCTGTTGAGTTTTTTAATCCTGCTGGCAGTTTTACGAAATGTTAACATTTCTTTTCATCAGGGGGAAAGAACCAAACTACATTTTTTAAAAATTAAAATCTCAGCATCAACAGCTCAATCTTCAAGTCCCAGAAAAGCAGAATGGGAGAGGCTCTCAGCAGGTCATCCCACTGTCCCAAGCAAGGGGCAGTTTCACGTGGGCCAGTTTTGTAGATGCAGGTTTAACCTGTTCTGTGAGTTCTCTCCCTACCCTTTGTAGCAACCCACATCAGTGCTCCACCAACACTACAAAGGATTTCCACAGCACCTGGTGGGAATCTTTCCTTCTGAAATTTAAGTCCATTGTTCCTTGCTCCATCTTACATGGACACGAAGAACAGGACACCGGGACGTGTTCTGGCAGCTTCTCACACACCTGAGCAACTCTGATTTTTCTTGTTAGTCTCCTCTTCTGTAGACTCCACGTCCTCAATTTGTCCTCTGAAGTCCTATTTCCTGGATGTGTGATTACTCCTGCTACTCTCCTCTGGTATCTCTCCAGTTGCTCCCCTCTCCTCTATGTGCACCAGCAGTGCTGTGCACACGCACTGTTGTGTTTAAGGCCACGACAACCAGTGAGGAGAGTTCAGTGCTTAATTCACAGTTCTCGCAGGTTAAGGTTGGGTTAAATACACAATAACTGTCTCTCTGCACAGTAGCAACAGCATTGATTTATTATTTGCAACTGCACAGCACTGACTCTTGCCCAATACATGACTACCACGAGCCCAAGGACTGTTCTCCAGAACTGCTGCCCAGTGGGCTCCACTCGTGACACTGAAAATTCAAATACTGCAACATTCAGCTTTCCCCTCTGAATTCCATCCCACCTGGAAAACTCACTTGTTCAGGATTATTTTTAAGTCAGCAGGTCTTCCAGCATAACTTACATCCTGTACTTTCAAGTCACTTACAAACTTAAATCTATTCCTATTCTGACCTCTGCCAAGGTCCAACTCGACAGTGAGCAGCTGCTAAAGGTTTCCTGGGCACGACAACAACCCCTCTGCCTGTACACAGGACTCAGGTACTTGCCAACACTTGGAAAGACAGAGTTTCAAAGTCCACAAAACCCCCCAGAAGACAGGGAGTGCTTTAGAGGTTTTTACTTTAATTCAAAAAGTCTTTCAGCACAAGTATTACAAAGATTAAGTAATTTCATAGACCACATATTTATATATATATATATTGCTATAGCTTTAGCTAAACAGTGATGCTATTGTTTTTAAAGCTACCAGTCTACAGAAGACATAACAAATATATAGCCCATCTTACTTCACTCTATACTAAGCATGTAACACTGAAAACCATAGTGTGTAATTGCACTGAGAAATAAGAGTGACAAACAGCATTCTGCTTAACTACTCCACTTGTAAGTGGTGCAGTGAGGGAAAGCAGGTAATGCCTGACAAGCACATAACATTCATTCCCTCAAAGCTACCTGAAATCTAAATCGAACTCAAGAGGACTCAGAAGTAAGTCTTCCGCTCAGGATGGAGTTCTGAAGGGATAACTTTGCAAAGACTGCTGCAAAGTAAAGAAGGATGTGAACACATGAACTCCTTCAAACTGCAGGGATTTCTATGTGACCATCCCTTGGCACTGCCTGCTACGTAACACAGACATCTGCTAGAGGAGAAATACCCAGACCTGCCCAGCCGGGCACGATGGGAGCTGGGCGTCCTCAACAGCCAAACCTCCGAGTCCTCACTGCTGGGACTCACTGTCAGTGTATGAGAACTGCAGCAAAGTCAGGACAAATTCCTACAGCACAAACCTCTCACGCTAGTGTGGTATTCTCCTCTTGCACTCAACAGCTCAAAACCAGAAAAATATTCTAGAGAGTGATAAAATATTATTAGGCAACTAACAGGCGGTTTTACTCAAACACTACTGACAACATGCTACCCCCACGTGTCCAGGTTTCCCCTCTGAATAGAAAATGCCAAGGAAAGTGTAGGTTCATTTAGAATGTGATGGCTAAATATCAGCTAACATAAACCAGAAAACTGTTTAAAACGTTTGCCTCATTGGTTCTTCCACAGAAATACCTATTGAATACCCAATTCAACATAGCTGGAGCTCGGGCATTGCAAATGACTTGGTGCTTTCTTCATACGTAAGAAACGGAGTTTCTTTTTTTCACCAGCATTACCCACAAACCCAAACTTTTGCTGTAGGAGGGATTTTGAAGGCAAGTCCAGCTAAGAGGGACTGACAAACTTCCCATCACAGCAGTATCCCCCACGGTGACTCACCTCGATGTCTTGCAGGCTGAACTCCTTTTGATCTTTGAAGTTGGCGGCTCCTGCGCTGAGCTCCATGAGCATTTTTGCTATTTCTGGTTTTATTGCTGCTGTCAGGCGGCTCGCCGCTTCCATGACATGTTCCTGCACGTCCTTCAGCTGCAGAGCCGCCTTGGAGTAGTGCGAGTTCCTGAACACGCCGCTGAACAGGTCCGTGAGGAAAGTGCTCGTCCTGCAGAACACGTTAAGCGCGTCCAGGTACTTGGAGATGCCCTGCTGGATGTCGGCGATGGGGGTGGCCGCGGGCAGCAGGGCGGGCGCGGGCGCCGCCGGGGCCAGCGGGGCGCTCAGGGCCCGGCCCAGCTCGGGCAGCTGGTACTGCTGGTGTTGCTGCACCTTCTGCTTGGACCCGCCAAGCAAAAAGCGCCGCTTATAGTCCATTTTGCTCTCTTGTGCACTGCAGCAATACATAAGGGAGAGCTTGGCCAGAGGGCTGCGGGGCGAACAATCACTTGTCAGGCTCCTTGCTCGGGTGTCTATGTACAGTAACGGTGCGGGGCTGTGTACATAGGGCTCACAAAAGGCATTTCAGAAAGGCAGGCTCTGTATAATCTGTATCAGCAGTGGGAAAGGCAGCAGATTTGCTGACTCCGTGTTTTCAGTGTTCAGGGCAGCCCGGCTGCAGTTATAAACTACTCAAACAGCAAGCCCAAGTAGCTCAGTAATGCTCTGTCTCCTGTCTGGGATCCCACTCCGCACGCAGAAAAGCCAACTGGAGCAGAGAAGTCGTCGCCTACGAGTTCTTCATGAGCATAGTATCGTAACTTGCTGTTAAGTCTACAAAAGTTATTCCCGTCAATGCAAATAATAGTTTTAGAAGCAATACCTTAACACAATTTTCCCATTAGTAATATCAGGAAAAGTGGAGCAAACCACCGATCAACAGCGATTGTAAAAGCAGTGCAAGAGGCTCCTTCCTTGAAAAAGCAAATCCTTATGTCAGCAGATCAAATTTCTTCAAATGTCTTGACAGAACCAGTCTGCCAAATTAGTTTACTTGTAGTGTCTCTTCTTAATACTGGAGGGGGGGAAAAAGAAAAATCTAGACTTTGTTTACAGAAGACTTTGCAAGTATAAGCTATTAAAAATTGGAGTGTTTATTATTGCAAGCCTTCTTCCCCTTCCCCTGGTTGTTGAGGTAGTTGTTTCCGTTGTAACATTAAGAAGTGGTGCTTCCAGGCTGCATTTGCCCTCAGTTGTAGACTCAGAACAAAAATGCAAAAATGTATTTGTAAGGCCTCTAGGTCATTTCCTGTGAAGGGAAAAAAAAAAAAGTTTAAAATGTAATGGAACAATGAGAAGGTTTAAGAATTTAACTCCTGCGGTGTCCTGGTGCACTGCTCTGGGCACACACTGCCAGCAACACTCGAGATCCAGAGGGAGGGAGAGCTGCTCTTTAAAAGGCAGGTACAAGTTGGTGTCATCCCGCTCCTAAACTCAACACTGTTGAATACCTTCTTGCTAATTCTTCCATTCTACACTGTCAAACTTAAAACTCTAGTTAATCCCCAGTGCAAGCCTTGCACAGTTAAGAGCAGTGAAAGACTATTGCTGCAGAGCTCAAGGAGAGTTTAATCACATTTTCTCACTTCATCCTTTCAAAATAATTAAAGAATGAAGTCAATTAAATCTTTTTTCATGCACCGTCATTTATTGCAGAACTCTCCCATTCATTTTAATAATTTACTAAGTCAAAAGACACAGGTACTTATTTATTTTTTTTTAGTACAATGACAGACAAATCTGCCTATCTCCTGCCTGAGATTAGCTGAGAAATACAACATCCACACCCCATTTCAGTGTGATGGACAGCATCTATCACACACAAGGTATCCTATGAGGCACAACTGCCTAAAAGATGCTCCAGTCCCACTTCAGGCCACTCTCTCCCTCTCCTGCACATACACAACACTTGGTTCTATCAAATAAGGACGCTTTTTCCTCACTGCGGCAACTGCAACGTACAAGGACTATATCAAACAGCAATCAGGGTTTTTCTCCCTGAGCACTTAAAAGAATAATCCAGAAATAACACGAGGGAGCCCTTTCATTCAACAACAAAATGTTCCTTTAGCTATTATATTTGAGAAATGAAACTTGTATTAATATTGTCAAAATGGTTGGGAAATTAAGATCTTCTCTTCAGTCAAAACTTCTTATTTCCACCTGTCTGAACACGCACAATATCAATTCACTCCCATAATATGTTTTGACACATATGTAGGATACAAGAATCCCAGATACAGAAGCGGGCAAGACACAGCAGGACAATCATCCAGAGCCGGACAGTCTCCCTCCCACTAAAACAACGGGGCACAAGTTCTTCAGGAAGTCATTGCTGCAGATGGCTCTGCTTCCAAGATACAGAGCAAATATTCTTTCGCATTCCCACTTTTTCAAAACTTGATAAACACAGCAGAAACCCTCCTATGCATTTCAGCATCCCTTGAGGTACTCTAAGCTCAGTACTAACCTTCCTAACTACTTCATACTTCTGCCAATAGTCACACTGAATGTGTCAACATGCAATAAACTCATTAAACCCAGAATTTTCTAGAAAGTCTTGATATCAGACGCATAGCTGAAAATATTTTCTCATTGCTTTACAAGCTCTGGTGGCCTGACAGTGGGAAGCATGTTTAAATTGGTTTGCTCGATTGCTCATAAACACAGATGGAACAAGAGAGTTGGTCAATTGAAATGCAATGTGTAAGAAAATCAGTGATTGTTTTGCCTAAGCAGACACGGATTTCACATTGCAGAAGAACTCAAGAAATAATGAAATATCGAATGTTATCTAGGGTCAAAAGCAGGAAAGGCTAAGAAGGCCTTTTCAGGCTCTGGGACACTGAATTAGATGAGCATCTCTCAGTGTGCTGGTTGTCATCACACATGTTGGCTTTCAGGATCAAACACACTGCACTCACACCTGGAACAGTCACATATTTAGCCAATACATAAACCTCCGATGCCAGAGAAGCACATAAATGCAAGGAATAGAAAAAACAGTGGTTTCATGCCTTCTGCAGCTATAAACAAACACCATAAATCATTGCGTTTTACTTCTAGACATTTTCATAGTCAAACCTGCAGGTACTTACTCAATTCTTCAACTTCAAATTTCCCTTGTAATAAAATTAACAGAGAAGCATAAAGAGGACAGTCTGGACCTCCAGCAGATATTTATTTACAGAGGAAAGCTACACGTCTCAACACCAGGCATGTGTGCGAGTACTGTGGCTGAAACTTTCTATAGCGAGCTCCCCAACAAGCCACGTACAGAATAAACATTCTTCCGTTTGCATCTTTCCCTGAAAAAGTGGAGAACATTCCCACGCTCTGCCTTCCCTTCCCCAACGCTGCAGCTCCCCCCACTGTGTTTGGGGCATGGACAAGAAGTGAGGGCTCCACACTGTAACCCCGTGAACTTCAGGCCAATCTCACTCTTGCCATATTAGGGGGGAAAAATAATCAGTGTTTCGTTCTAGTAATAGAAGAACAGCGTGTTATCAGTTCAAAATATAAACCTTAAGCTTATACTTCATTTTACAGAAAACAGAAATACAGAAATCAAGTGAAGAAAGTACCAGAAAAGTTACCATGCCACAAGCAAAGGTATTTCAGTCTTTCCTTTATGTCATCCATACCAAACCAGTGCTGTCCAGGTGCTATAAAAGACTATAAGAGAACTAATATATAGTACAAAACCCAGCTCCACACTAAACACTAGCCTGCTCAAAGCTGCAATACACTACTGGAAAAGCTCATTGTGCTGCCTGTGTTCTCACTTTGAGCAGTGAATGCTGAAGTTAAGGAACTGCTGCTGGTCTGGAGTATTTGTGCTTCCATGCAGGATCAGACATCTGCAGGAGCTGCTCCAAAAACAGCCACGTTGGCATGGAGGAAAAGAAATTGCAGGAAAAGGAGTGAATATGCAAAATGAGTTCACGACTTTTTTAAATGCAGCATCCAAAACTTTTTGCTTAGGATACTTCCCAGAAAAACGCTTTCCTCCAACTGCACCAAATGTAAGAGACACAAATTAACAGGGAAGACTTCCAGACAAATGGAATTTGGCACTTCCCAGTCTCTGTTTTGGACCACCACAAGGGGTCTAATCTCCCATTCATCCTGTTTGGGATTACCCTGCTAGAAGAGAAGGCACCTTTTCCCCTGAATCACCACAGGAAACTGAGCAGAGGAAGCAGTGCTTTAAAAGAGATTCCAACCTCAATTTTAAAAACTGCTTGTAAAGGTTTTCTTTATGGATTCTGTTGTCATTCCAGTGAACATGCAGTATAACACAGGAGAGTAAGATGATCCAAAACACCTGAGCTCATTTTTTGAATGTTAACACTTCCGGCTATTGTATGCTGGGTTTAATTTTACAAGATACAGATTCCAAATCTCAGGATGAACTTAACATCGCACGCACCATTCATGTGAAACAATCAAACACAAAAGCAACTAAGTTCAACCAACGTTCAAGAAAAAGTAACTCCAAAAGACACAACCCAGAAGAGCCAGATTGCTTAGCAGGGAAAAGCCTGAACAAACAAACCTCCTGCGAGGCCAAAAGGCCAGGAAGCTGCCAGAGCCAAGGGCCTCCCGTCCGAAACACACCAACTCTGTCTCGCATTTAGGGACACAAATCTTGTACAAACCCCAAAGTTACTGCACTAGGAAAGGCGTCATTCCACCCTCAGAGTCCGCTGTCACTGGTGCGTACATCACATCCATCACCTGGCCAGGCCACGCAAAGCCCAGCGGGGAACACCTTAAACACAAAGAGATCCCAAACAGCCTTCAACACCCGACAGCAAACTGGGAGAACAATGGCAGGGGAAGCCCAGGCTGTGTCCTGAAGAGGGGTCAGTCCCCGCTGTCCCCTCCACCAGCTGGCTCTGGGCTGCGTGTGCTCGGACAGGCTCCTGCCTCCCCCTTCACACAGGTTAAATTGTGGGTAAGAACACACGGACTAAGACAGTGGAAACTCCTTCAAATAAACTTTTCGTGATCCTCATAACGTTAAACAAAACAGTCAGGTACAGCCCCAACTACTTCTGGAGAGGAATGTGAAGACAGACATCAACAGACTTACTGGGAGTTGATTCATTTCACATTATCCCAAACTGAAGATGTGTGTATACGTATATATATATCTACAGATATATACAATGTGTTTAGCATTGATAAAACACATCCATTGAAAATACTAGAAATTGGAATCCACAGACCAGGGATTCAATACAAAGAATATTTAGAATTTCAGCAACAAACCTCAATCTGATAAATTAAATTCTCACTTCAACTACACCTCCACTACCCTCAATCAATACACCACATCTATTAATATTAAAATTGCCAGAAGAATGGCACCTGTATAATATATTCAATCTATCCATAAAGAGAAAATGCACAGAATTGTCACAGAATCACAGAATATTCTGAGTTGGAAGGGACCCACAAGGACCATCGAGTCCAGCTCTTAAGTGAATGGCCCATACAGGGATCAAACCCAAACCTTGGTGTTATTAGCACCACACTCTAACCAACTGAGCTCATCTCAGGGCAGGAGCTTTTCAAATTTCTTTTCATTTTCAAACACTATTTTGGACAGGAGACTTTTCAGAATAATACAAGAGCTGAAACTATGTTTCAACAATTACACTTTTTCGCCCACCAGAAGAGCCACCCTCGAGTAATGCTGACTGGCAGAAAACAGGCATTCACCTCTGACATCAACAGAGTTATTTTGCACCTGGACTTTCTTACCAACACATCATAAATAGTTAAAGCATGCAAGTGCTTTTATAGGGCCTGACAATTATGGATTATCTTCACCACCAGGGCAAAGGAGGCTTCGGGTTTTCCCAGACCCTCTCCCACTGCTGTCAGGATGCAGGCACAGTGGAATTCCACCAGCCTGGGAATGCCGGCAGAGACAGGACACACGTCCCAGGAGCTGGAAGGGACACACATCACCAAACCCCTATTGCTTCTGGTGCCCATCCTTGGGCTACAAATCCAGCAAGGAAAACCAGCGCTGCTTTCCAGGGCTGACAGTCCTTCTAACAGCGAGGGGCTGCAGTCCCCAGGAGACCCAGGCACCCTCTGTAGAGGCTTTTGGGTTTGGCTTTTTTTTTTGTCATCCAAGTTGTAAAAATCTCCTGTTAGAAGACGACAGGGGGAGAGACAAAAATAGACCATTATACCAAAATCATTTTAGTTCTTGTTAGCTCATGAATTGCTCATTGGGATTCCTTTTTGGCTGCTTGCCCGGAACAGTTGGAGTCAAAAACCAAACCAAAACAAAAACGTAGTCAAGAGAATCCCCAGTGAATCCATGAAGCTCCTGTGGGATAGGTGCTTCTTCCAGGGTCTCCCCTGCCCAGCACCAGCTCACCAGATGCTCTGGCCCACCCTGGCTGCTCCAGGGCTGGGTGGGTGGCAATAGCCACAGTCAGAACCAATTCAGTGACCTCCCTGCCACCAGCTGGAGACCAAAGCTCACAGAACGTGCTCTTCAGGGACTGTGTAGTTAGTGCAGTTTAACTACAGTCATCAAACTGAGCACCCCAAATTTCAACAGAGCAACTTATTAATTTAGGAACTGGTCTCATTTACCCACGAAGCAATTACAAAACAAAGCATGGAGATCTGTTAAACCAGCAACTTGGTTTCATTGACTCAACAAGATTTCACTGATATCCCCATGCCCTGCCCCAAAAAAACCCACCAAATGCTCTGTTGTGAAAACCATTCAGAAACAGAGAGAACTGGGAAAGGCTGAAGAACAGCAAATTTTGGGAGCTAGGTAAGTACTGAGGGTCTTGGCTGCTCAGCATTACAATACCTCCCTTCCAACTCTTAGCCCTTCAGAGACCTGAACTGTGTAACTACAGCCCCTAAACCACACATGTGGATGGCAGGTGTCCCTCCATGGATTCAGACTTGTCAGCACAGTGAGCTGGATTTTTCCAAGGCAGAGCCTACAGTCCATCAGAAGATTCCTCACACTTCGTTTGAAGTCAAACATGTAACACACCAAACAGCACTAACTCCAGTCTCAGCAGTAAGATATGACAGCAAAAGGAAAAGCTGCTGAAAGGAATGTGTTAAACCAGAGCTTCTTTCAGACTTGGGTGCCTCCCCCACTGTCAAAAATAGATGCCTGTGTCAGATCAGGATCACTGTTTCAATCCTCCCTTGGCAATAGGTGCTTATGTTATCTATTTTGAAAGCAGGACCAGTTCCCCTTTGAAAAGAGAAAGAAAATAATGTCCATTCTTTTGACAGAGCAGCCTAACAAAGGGCAGGCACACAGCATGAAAAATTCCCATGAAATGTGACTGTCAGCCCGAGGAGACTCAAGACTCATCTCCCAAAAGGATGCACTTCCATCAGCCATGGGCACACTCTCATCAGAGCTGGAAAACATGCCAGGATGAAGAAACAGCTCCTGGGACCGGAGTGAGAGCAAGCACCAGCAGCACAAACATTGTGCAGAAAAGGCACAGCTCTGCCTCCCAGAACAGCTCACCTACAGAATTCCTTGATCCCAGCCACTACCTTCAGGACTGCTGGGGAAGAGACACCTGTGCACACTGAAAGCATCCCTCAACAAAAACACACTTCTCTTCCAAACCCAGGGAAGAACTGCAGGCCATGGTTTCAGCCACAGGATGGTGAGCTGACAATTTCCAGAAAATCTTGAGAATAAGTTAACATGTATTCCTATAAATTCGCTTTTTCAGCCACAGATTTCACTTCCTGCTGAAGGGAAGTCAGGGAGGAAAGACTGAACTACAGAAATATTCAATTAAGCATACGTGGAACAGGAATATTACTCATCAGGCTTGTGCATCATGGCCAGTTATGGCCATGTGAGGTAATTCCCAGGTCTGTCCGTGCACACCCAGCCAGCACATCACACACACACTTGAAGCCTTTCCAAGACAAAGCAGAAGCCACCTATGTCAGACTATTCTTCTTCACCCTGTTGCTTCTGATTACTGTATTTAGAAGTAAAACTGGAAGCACAAAGAGTCTAGGATGGTGTCCCCTTCTTAAAATCTAACAGAAAAAACAAGCATGAGGAAAAAAAAATCAATTGTTTCTCAGCTGTGTCATGACTACTACAAAAATCATCATTTCCTAAGTTTATGCAGAAGACCAGCTTTCATATGGGGGGGTGAACACAATATCATTAAGAACAATAACAATAACAAACCAAAAAACCCCAACACTGAACCATCCTACAATCCTAGGACATCACAGCAGACACCTTAAACCTCTGGGCTCACTTCAGCAATGGGCTCAGGCACGTGATGAGGTCCAGTAAAGCCCATGGTGTTTCCCACATAGCCAGGTAAGGGTTGAATCTCCTTGTTAAAGCAGGAATTGCAGCTTTCCAGCATAACCATACGTCATCCCTGTTTTTCAGTATCATTCACTGGGGAGAGAAGTTATCAAAACACACATTTTAAGATCCACACTAACAATTTCTACGAAAATTCCTTAAAGAGGTTTAGGAAATCACTTTGAAGAGCTTAGTTACTGCTGAGTCAGTGCAAATCAAGAAACCAGGCAGAGGGCTCCATGTAGAGCTTTATTCCCACTGGCTTAAAATGAGTTACCATGGCCCCAAACACTGCAGAAAAAGCTTCCACACCTAGAAAAATGGGAATAATTCCCACCCTTTGACAAAGTACATAGAGAAATAAATGAAAGACATTCTTTAAATGCTACCTTCAACACATCTTTCAAAAGTTAGCTTCTCCTGAGGAAGCTTTTATTGCCCTCAACAAATCATAGCTTAAACAAGACTTGGAAAGACAAGTGAGAATAAGAGCCCAGGTCAATATTACAGCATTTAGGCATCACACACACACACACAAAGAACAGCACAACTTTACAAGGCTGAGGGACCAAAATAAGACACTGAGATTAATTATGGAAAAATGTATCAACTCACACATGGAAAAACAGTCCTAACCTCACAAACAAAATGATGGGCTCTGGCCCGATCACCACCACTGAGGAAGATGATCTGGTGCTGTAGCTGGCTGTTTTTGCCAAACATTGGCCCAGTGCTGAAGGGCAGAGTCAGAAGAATAAATCTGGAAGGGACCAGCAGTGTTGGAAGAGTCAGAGACTTACTTATGCCACTGGATAAATCCATGGTTTACCCACACTTCAAATTCAGTGTGGAGTTCTGGAGTCTCATCACCCTTCCTCGCAGAGGGGCTCATTTGGGTCACTAAAGACTCACCACAAGTCAGGAAATCCAAGTGCAGCAAACCATGAAGGACAGTTTTAAATTAGTGCTGCCCACAAATTCACCCCGTTCTTGCTGTTCCCTCGACAGCCATTTATAGCCTCCACGGGCTAAAGAAGGCTGAGCGGGATCAATTTTGAAGTCTGAATCAGCATGGCCACTTTCACCTCCACCTCAGTGATCGCTGAAGGCTGTGCATCACAACCCGCTGTTTACAACTCCTCTGCAAACAGCAACATTTCTCAGCCCTAACTCAGCTGTTCCCTCTCACAGGAGGCTTCCAGCCATCCTGCTGCTCCTGCAAACACAGACACCACATCCCATAAAAGCCCCAGGACTTGCACTTCCCATATACACAGCTGAATTTTCCCACTGAAATAAATCCCTAAACCAAGCTGTTTTAACAGGGTTTGAGACACTGCACACCTTTAAAAAAACCAAACTCAGAGTAACTTCTGTAGACATTTTAATTATTCTGGTAGTGTTAGACAAAAGTAGTATTTCAAGGCAGAGAAAATTACAGATCACCTACACATTTAAAGCTCTTCCGTGAAGAAGGAAGTTCTGAGTCCTCGAAACATGAGACAGATTACATACAGCAGAGCCCGTAGAGCCTGTATGTGATTTTGCATCTTTTTTTTTGCCTGTTTGCACCAAAGATGATGAAAGCTTTCAAAACATTTGGAGTAACTGAACACCAACAATCTTTCCTTTCCCAAATTACTATGCTGCTTCTGAGTTCTCAACACTTGCCACAGAATACATCTACAACATTCTCTTGGTACTAGACTACATCAAAACAGAGAAAGAAAAAAACCCTGCAAATGCTTTTCCTTAGCTGCATTAAACACACCAATCCTAAGCCATTTGTATAAAGTGGCTACTGTTAGCATGTATTTCCACATGTAAACTATTCTCTTTTTCATATGTAACAAGTATTACCAAAACACTTCTTTGCGACTGAAGCTAAAACCAGTATTTACTAATATTTATTCCCTTTGGTACACAGGAGGAGCTTTATCTTCCTGTCTGCCTTCTCCCCCAACTCACTGAGAGTCTCCTACTTGAAAAGTATTAAGTATTCTGCAATGATACGAATTTCCTTTCCAAAAACAGGAGCCAGGAGCACCTATCAGGAAACCTGACATCAGCACACACCTTTAGTGCCACGTGACAGTTGCAGCCACGAGGTTTTTGCTGTCTCCCCTGCGTGGAGATCAGCCTTCCCCGTGGCTCCTGGGCTCCCTGGCTTCGAGCTGCAGTGAATTCAGCACTGAACAGCTGGAGTTTTGCCCAGGAAAACAAACTAGATTCTGTACTGAAGAGAGGGACACGATGATTACGCCTTTCATATCCCTCTCATGCTGAAAATTATGGAATTATCAGAAAACTGTAATCATGAAAATGTTAAACTAAGGAGAATGTATTTTTACAGCAAATGAACATAATTATGTTTACCATATTTGGGCCCAAAGCTGGCTGGCAATTCAGGCTGTATATAGACAGCAGTATCTGATTCACTGTCACAGGATATGAATAAACCAGAGCAATCCAGTGTGAATAACAGTCTCCCTCCCATAACAAAACCAAACATTAGTGTGTACATAATCCTACAAAAGCATAATACTACTGTAAATAGCTATTTCATAAACAGTAGTAGTACTTTTCACTCAAATTGTAAAAATCATTTTTGCACTAGACCTTTGTAAAAGGAGACTATTGGAACTGTCAAAATGCTTTATTTCTAACAAACCTATGGCTTGTAATATATTAGTTCATGTAGAAACTAACTTCTGTAGCTGATGAAGGAACAGTGGCGACAAGTAATTTGAGATCATAAGGATTAGCAAAGTAGAAGCAGTAGCATGCATACTTCATAACCTTTCCTCATTTTTTCTGATTAAAAAAGCTGCTTGTGTGTCCTGGGCACAGCATTCAGCTCCTCATTAAGACCAGAATTTATAAGACTTAATTAAATATAGATGAGATTTTTAAAATAGCACTTACTCATCCTCCATAGCTCGGGTCAAAATAGGATTAGTTATAAGATCAAATATAGCACCCTTCCAGTTTATAAATGTCTAATACGAATCAAAAGGAAAAGGTACAGCCCAAACCGGCCACCTGTAACACCTCCCCCTTCAAGACCACCCCAAGCTTAGTCGGTGTTCTGCCTGCTTTACATAGCAGACAAAATCCTTCCCCAAGCTGCTCCACCTTCTGCAAAGACCATTAACAACTGGTTCTAAGCACTGGGGACCACAGGGTTCTCCTCCAGCCCTCTCCCAGCAGCCCCAGTTCCAGCCAGCGTCCCCCCAACCTGCCACAATGGCAGCTCAGAGACTCCAGATTCCAGTGCCTTCCATGAGTTGCTCCAGTAATCCCACCTGCTATTTCAGTCCACACAATAATTTGTTGCCTTTCATCCACACAAGGCAAACGCCAAAATAAGCCACAGGTCAACTTAACATCAAAAAGCTGCAGGCTGAGGAACACCAGAGCAACCCTGGTCTTCTCCATCCACTCCTTACACTTCAGAGCTGCAAGAGATTTCTGGGTTTAAAAGCAATTTGTTACTCGGGTTTTGCATTTTACATGCTCTTCCTAGGAAGACTAGCTTGATTATAGTTATTTACCTTTTATTAAGAAAAGCAAGTATTTTAATATTTTAACAGACTACTGCTTTCTTGCTTCTTTAAAGGCAGAGTTAACACTCTTAATAATGAAGTACAATTTCTTTCAATGCAAATAAATTTGCACATTTGGAGAATAAATCTAGGCTTTTTATATCTGGTGTAGATGCTACCAAGGAATATAAATAACTCCACAAGAGAGCTACTTGCTAACAAATGCATACATGGAATTCTGTCTCAGCAGCACACACAGCTTTCCTACCTTCCGGCTTGGAGCTGCCACATTAAGTGTATGGCATGGAAAGGCACGCAGCAGTCAGCCTGATGTGCACAAAAATACTGATGGGATCTGGCTGATGGAAGGCAATTTCTTCCCTTTAAAAATCTGCATTGTTCTTAGCTTAAAAATTATTCACCAAAAGGCTCCCAAATATTTCCCACTAAAATTATCAATTGTTAAATCATTATCAATCCTAATTTACAACCTATAAAACACAGTGACACCACCTTACCGTGTCCCGAAATTAAAAGTACTGATAGTTTTATATGAACAACTAAGTTCTCAATCATGGGCATGATTTATCACCAGATTACGTGCCAAGTATTTCTGCACTGAGTTGTGCAAGAAATCTTTTGCACAGCAGAGGACACAATGGCATATTTATGCTGGTATAATACATTTTAAAAGAGAAACAGATGTAATGTTTTAATCCATAAAACACGATGGGATTGATCTGTTCAGTAGAAATCAACCACCCAGAGGCAAACCCGAAGACTTAAAACTTTTACTCTTTGTTCGATCTTTCTGAAACCCGGCGTGTGCTCCCCCTGACGCACCAAGTCCCAGCAGGGGCACACACCCCCTGACCTCACACCCAGCCGAGCACATGCCGTGGCATCTCTCCATACTCCTCAACAGAGCTGCATTTTGCTCACAACTTAAGACAGGAAAGAAACATTTCAAACTGCAGGTGGCATCTTCTGACGTGTCAATGACACTTCCCATTTATCAGCAGCACGAAAGGCCAGGCTTCCATTAATGTTTAGGTGCCGTAAGCCAGGCTGACGCTCCTTCCCAGCCACGTGTGTGACAAAGGGCTTTTGTGCCGCACAGACTGGGACACGGGGAGGTGCTGCCAGCCATGAGACACGGCAGCGATGCCAACTGCACTTCAGCAAGGTTTCAGGACCAGCTGATGCATCTGTCACGGGTTTGGCCAGGCCCGTTTCCTAAGACATACATTTCCTAAGCATTACACGTGGGGAACGACCTTTCCCCAGCAGGACTGTCCCTGCTGCAGTCAGGGCCAACCTGGCACCAGCAAGCCGAGGGGAGGAGGAGGTTCCAATGCACAGTGCTCAGCATCAAGGCAGAGCCTGGCAATTCCTATTGTATGTGTTACTACAAACTCCCCCAGGCACCATTTTTAGCCACTGCTGGATTTCCTCCCTTCTCCCCATCCCCCAGCCAGGCTCCAAACCTTGAAGTAACCTTGTTCTGTTCCCCCCCCAGAGACAGCTCCATGCCTGAAACATAACCTCTAATCTTATTTTCTATTTCTAGCCTACAATTCACGACCCTTATCCCAATTTTTTAAATTAAATATCCTCCGTGTTGCACACTCCTCTTCCGACGGTCGGGATAGCGCACGTCAGATATTTATAGGGTATGTCAGAATTTATAACCACATGTTTCTTGTTGAGCACGATTTAACATTACTTTTAAGAGCATTAGAAACATAAGGTATTTACACAACATAGGTTTAAAGCTTTCTCTAACAAAGAGATTTTCAATACTACTGTCAGCACTCCACCACGATGGAACAGCTTTATTTGTTGGAAGGTTTATCTGAAGACCTTAAAATACAACAGGTCTGCACTCAGGGCAGAGTTTGTGAAGCAGAGCATTAACTTCCAGCAATTATTCATGTTCAACAGGTCTGCACTCAGGGCAGAGTTTGTGAAGCAGAGCATTAACTTCCAGCAATTATTCATGTTATCTGTGGACATTAAGTTAAACAGCCTTGCAATTTACAGGGGTTTATTACAAAGGAAATCTTCCCGTCTGACACCATCTCTTCAGCAGAACTTCGCTTAAACTTCTTTGGGTTTTTGCAACAACAAAGTGTGTTGTTTGTTTGCCACTGATTCTGTAACACTTGTTACACAAAGCCAATTAAAAGTGGCCTGTTGGATCAGATACCCATCCAGGCCACAGTGGCAGTGGTCAGGATCCAGACTTTTAATTAACGAGCACTATCCATAACCCTCTTTCATATTTTTACCAATTACACCCAATTTGTACAGTTGCTACAAACAACCAATTCTCCCACAAAAGCACTTTGATAGCGAACAGCTCCCAGTGCAGCGAGGCAAGGGCAGGCCCTGGGAGCTGCCAAGAGGTGCAAGGGGCTGCCTTTCCACCAGGCACACGCTGGCACTGCTCTGCCCAGCCCCAGAGAACATCCCCGTGGAGCGTGCAGGGAACACCTGCGCTGCTGAGCTGCAGCGTGTGCACCCCGAACACCCTCCCTGACACAGAGGGGAAAGGGGAGCCCCAGTGACACACAAATTCCTTGGAATGCTTATACCAAGCCTTGCAAAACAAGGCCAGCTATACCGACAGGACTTTCTGTGGCTTAATCAGACAGCTGGCCAGCCCAGGATGCTGACAGCAAAGACACTGCCCCAGGTACAGAACACAACCAGCTGTGGGCCAGCTTGACACACAGGGCAAATTAGGGAAGAGGAACAATCCTTGAGCCAAGACATTCTGTGTGATGACACGATTTGTTAATTATTGTAGATGGATATCTTATCACTGTGCCTCACAATGAACACGGTTTGTTTTACATTGGTTTGCAGACAGGCCTGGTAAATATCACAGGTTTGTTCTGCTTTCTCTCTCTCACCCTATGGGCAGCAGGGCATCCTTTGAATTCATTAGGAGTTCCACACAAACCGAACAGTGCACGTGGGACGACAGCCTCTAGCAACTAAGAATAAAAGCAGGTAAGTGAACACAAATCAGACTAAAGAAAAGCAAGTGTAAGAACTTTTTAAGGTAGCAGAGCTGGATTTTGAAACGGACTGAAAAACACCAGGGCAGCTGGGAAGCCACGAGTCAACTTATGAATGTATTTATCAGAGCAGGGCACACCATGAAGCAGAAGGCAGCAGGATGACAGCAGCACTGCACCCAGAAGTGACCCACGAGATGCACTCCTAGGTGACTACTGGGGGATAACTGTTCTTTCCTTATTTAAAAAAAAACAGAATTACCTTATCAACATAAATGATAAATGCAAGTCAGAACTGCCTCATTGCTAAGGAAAAAAAGCTACAAAACCATATTTTGAATGGTAATCTCATGGAATTCTTAAGGGTCAACATTTGAAAACCCCTCTATGCCACCTCAAAACGAGGACTAGAAACATCTTAAAAAACCACACTGAGATTCTCATGTCAATGAATGACAGCCACAAAAATTTATCATGCCACTAGGAAAATATTTGAAAGCATGTTTTCAAAAGGATACTGTTATTCAAATGGAAAAAGACTATCACAACAGCACCGACCAATAACCCAGCTAACGCAAACTATTAAATTAGGCATTTTATGGACACCAGAGTAATAAAATGCATAATTAAAGAACTAATATAATATTCCTTGTCAATGTAAATATAAGATATAAAATATTTCCCCTCAGTCTCTGGCTCTAGCATGAAGGGTACAGAAGCAATTCCAAAGTCCTCCCCAAGGACAGTATCAGTCTTTAATTTTTGAGCACTGTTTCCACTCCCATCTTTCATAAACTTGTGGGGATACAGCATAAGCGGGTTTAATTACACTGAGAATATTCTTCAGCAGTCATAAGGACAGAAACCCAGGCTGTACAGGACACCACTTTAAACCCCTGACTTCCCAGGAAGGGCTCCGGGAGCCCAGTCACTGCTGGAGCTGCACTGCCTTCACATGCAACTCCACCAGGTCAAAACAACCCTCCTAACATACAACAGCTCATATGAAACATTCAAATAACTCAATGAGCGTATGAAAAAGCTCCTCAGCTCACTGAAAATTGTGATTTTTTTTCTTTTTAAATTTCTGAGAGGAAACCTGAGAAGAATTTTTGAAGAACAATGCGTCTTTCCTCAAGAGCAGGTAAGGCAGCACAGTGCCAGCAGTAGTTCTGGTACTGCTGCTGAAATGGACACGGACCATCATAAGGGCTGACTGTTTTCCTTAACAAAATAGCCATTAAATCAATTTTCTTTTATAATTTGACAATAATAATTTAACAATTCCATTTAAAATACTAAGTATTAACATGACCTACGAGGATAACGTGATAACACTATAATTAAGATAGATTCAGTGGCCAAATTAGACAACACGTGCCTTCTGAGTCTGGCCCTGTTCTGGCCACAAACCTCCCAGACACACCTGACCCGGCAGAGGCAGCTGGAGCCTGCCAGGAAACCCACCTTGCACAAGAACCCCACGCTGCAAATCCACAGTGCTCAGGAAACACTGCCAGGGATGTCCTGCCTGACCACAGAGCTCAGCTTAGACACCCCCACGCACTCACTGCTTCCCAGCTCCTCCGGCCGCCCTGGAACCGCTGCACGGGGGCCGTGCCGCAGCCACACCGACCCTGGACACAACTCAACACCCACTACTCTTCCATAAGCAATATTGTGGAAACAACAGCTTCCACAACGGCTCTGGAGAAGGTAAGTGAAATTATTACTTAGGCAAAAAACTCTCCTTCCATCTGGTTTAAGACAAGGAGCAAAGTACCAGAGCCCAGGGAACACTGAACTGTTTGGGAAGAACCCTGCCGCTGGACCCGAGATGAAAAGCCCCAACTTCCACTGCGGGTCTTTATGATGTTCTCCATTTACCAATAATGCCCCTTTTCCCACGTTTTCTCCCCACCAGGCAGGCTCTGACAAAACCTGGGCCTGTGTGCCCTCTGCTCCTCCATTTCTGACAGCAGCAGAAAGTGCAAATCGCTCCTGCACAACCACCCAAACAGCAAACACCTTCCTGGCAGGAGGATTTCCATCCCTTCCTGTTCTCCAAAGCATTACATGGAAAAAAATCAGGCAACTGTGCTCCTACTCTACCAATCCTCCCCCTTCTACAGCTCCGTAAGGGTTCTGCTCTGCTCTTATTACAGTTATTCCATTAGGCAATGACAATTTCCATATCTACATAAGCCCACAATATGGATCTGCAGAAATCTCTCAGGGAACACTACAATGCATAAACACAGGCATGTTACATTTATTTTCTGCATCTTCTTTCCAAAAAAGCTATTATAACATGAAGTTCCTGGTTTCTTGCACATTTTGAACACTAAGAATACGTCCTGCTTTCAATTCAGTAACATGGGTCCATTTCCAATTTTTTTTTCCTACTTTTAGAGGCAGTTTAAACCCCTCAGTATTAGACACGCATCCTTACTGCACACTAAGGTATTTATAGGTTTGGTTTTACCCAAAAGATAATACCAAATATGTATTTCCTGCATATACCTGACAGTACCTGTCATGTGCACACCACACGAGGCGTGTTCTCCTTATTGAGGGAGCTGAATTTCAGTGAGTCATTTTCTCAAAATTTCCATTCCAGAAATAAATAAAATAATTACCTTCCTTCAAAGCACCCAGTAACACTCTGCAGCTGGAGCAGGCCACACCACTTCATGCAGTTATTATTTTATTAGGAACGATGTGTTCTAAGGACTGAACTGGGACTAACCACAGTCAGAGTATTATTAGACACATCAAGGGGTTTTATCCTCTACTGCCACTCGTGTATTTCTGTGAAGCAGAGAGAGTTCAAGCTGCAGGGACTCCAACTCCAAACTGAGTTACAACAACAGGAAATCTTTCGCATTTTCAGCACGGCAGATTCCTCTCCCCATCTTTCAGCTAACATTCCAATCCTCACTGTGTAATACACACAAACAGGAGAGTTTTAAATGGGAATTAAAGTGCAAAGCAGGAAAAACCCAGTAAAACTGAAAGTGGGAACAAAAATAATCACAGAGGGAAAGGAGAGTGACTGGATTCAGCAGCATAAAAAATGAGATGCTTGTGTGCTTGGCAATGAAACTGATGGGGTTTTGTACAGCATATCAATATAATGATACTCAAAACTGAGATTAAACTATATTTTAGGGCTCTCAAACGCTATGAGTAAGGCATCCTGCTGCTTTCTGAGTTGCTGCATGCCTATCAGCAAATCATTTTAAACAGGATAGCCACTTGTAAAAGAGAACCTTAGCTCATTCTACAGTTAATGTATTATTCTCTGTTTGGAACAGAAGATTATTTCATGGACTGCTTTTCATAATTTTCAGGTGATTATGCTGGCATTTCTTTGCCTCTGAAGTTGAAATACACACAAGCCAATGGATTTGTATTAGTCAGAACTGATACGTATTTACTACTAATAAAAACAATTTCAACATTACATTAAGCAATCTATACTAGTAAGCACCTAGAAGATAAATACTCAAGAATAAACATCAATGAAAACATCTTGTGGCATCGAGGCTTTTACCACATACCAAAGTTGTAAAAATCTGACTAAATTATCCTGAATTCATAGAACAGTTTAGGCTCAAGGGACCTTAAAGCCCATCCAGTCCCACCCCCTGCCATGGGCAGGGACACCTTCCACCAGCCCAGGTTGCTCCAAGCCCCATCCAGCCTGGCCTTGGACACTCCCAGGGGTCCAGGGGCAGCCACAGCTTCTCCGGGCACCCTGTGCCAGGGCCTGCCCACCCTCCCAGGGAAGGATTTCTTCCTAATCTCTAATCCAAATCCACCCTCCTTCAGTTTAAAGCTATTCCTCCTTGTCCTATCACTACATGCCCTTGTGAAAAGTGCCAGATTCATAAAGGAAAAGCTTTTTTACCTAATATTTGTTAATTCTAAAAGGTTACATTGAGTAGTCTCTATGATTATTTATTGAGTTCATGACTATGAGCAGTTGCCTTGCTGTGTTTCTTACTACAGTCTTCATTATGAATGTGTTTAACAAAAGCTGACATTTTTGACCAGAGAAAAGAAACAAGAAAAGAAGGAGAGGCATTCCAGAGTAAGTGTGAGAAAGCCACAAGTACCTGCCATGACCTTCAGTCCAAGCTGAGGCAATATCCTCCATATGGAAGAACGTAAGAAGCAGTTTTAGGAAAAAAAAAATTTCACCAGTGAAGACAAAACCTAATTCTTCCCTTCACATCAATTACAAAGCATCATTTTTGAAGTGTTACTTCTTAAAATGCTGGCTTCCAAAAGACACCCAAGACCTTACCTGTTGGGCTGGAATACACAGCAGGTAAGACAAGGGGATCTTACACTTGAGGACATACATTGGTATATATAAGTCAACTCAAAGGCTTCCCCTCTTTGAGGGATATTCTACAGCTGCAATTACCATTCCCTGCTTTTTTCAGAATATAATAAGTGGGTCCTCTGAGATCACCAGGTCTGGACTGTTTCAGATGGAGCGCCGTCCCTCACAACACCACCTTTTGGCCAAAACAACCTCTGCCTGTGACAGTGTAAGGCCACTGAAAGCCAGTGAACTATGGGTCTTAAATCAATGGTGTGGTGTAAAGGAAGGAGCGAAAAAACCCCTCAACACAAATCTTGAGCGACAGCTAAATAAGGGATTTTAAGTCCACCAAGGCAACAGTGCTTTGAGGCACGATGAGGTTTTTTGCATGCTACCAAGCACAATAATCAATATTCACACATAGCTACTTGCATATTTGCCCCAAGTCTACTGTTTCAAATTATACCAGTTTAACTTTGCTCACATTAGAATTCATTTTAGAGAAAAATATTCAGCACAGACACAGCATGCAAGATGTCCTGCATTCATATTATAATTTATTCTTCAACACGCTGAACATCTGAATCAAAACACAGCACACCTTCCTATGAACGCTCGTAATTAGGAGGACCGTATCACTTACAAAACCTTAAGAGGGAAAGGAGCATAATTACGTAGTGTAGAAAATTTCATAAACTATACTTAGCCTTCTTTTCCTTGATCTATGATTTCATGTGCAAAGTGAAAAACAACCGACACAGCAGAGAGGAGAAGTCATGCTCCAGAACAGAATATATCAAACAGCATATGCAAGGAAGACACAATATATTATTTCACTGAAACCACAAGAATTTTTGAAAAGAATCTGCCTCATCTGTCCTAACAATCTGTCCTAAAACAGTTTCAGAACAAAATACAGACACAACTGCTTGACTGAAATCCGTAATTTTCTCCCATTTCAGAAGGCGACAGAACACCAGCAAGAGCATGTTATATCAGCCAGAGAAAAGCACCCACTGGCTGCAACGTGAGGCTGAAAAAAGCCCATAAAAATGTGAATGTCTCAGGAAAAAGAACAAACAAATGACAACGTCAAGCCAAATTTTGTCAGTCATATAAAACCGGCAGTAGTTGTGTTCCTCTCTCACAGCACACAAAGTTGAGGTCACAAAGGCCTTTCAAGTGAGACACACACAGCAAAAGGTGCTGAAACACAAGAGAAGGCAGGGACTAAACAGACATTTTCCATCAGCAATCCCCCAAAGTGCAAGGGAATAATGAGTAGGAGGGTAAGGAGAGATGACTCTGAAGAGCCCACCACGCTGACCTACAGACATTTCCTCGGAGACTGAATGAGAAGTTCAGTTCAGAAACACGAGAGAGAACCCCACATCAATGCACTGCACAAGCAACAAACTGTGCAGCTGATTAAGAACAAATTAAACCTAACATCTTGTACCTTTACAGCCAGAGGAGCTCTTCAGCCATGCCCTGTGCCACCCGAACACCTCAGCAATCCACACACCTGGTGTTCAGTCCAAGGGGTCTGGTTAAAGAACACCCTTCAGAAACGTCCAGGATCAAACACACCATGGAAGGGTTTGGAGGAGGAACTCCCTGATACCTGCCCAACAACAACCCAACACCTCCTGATGCTTTAAAGACGGTGAATGATCTGAAAGGGACCTCATGATCACCATGATATGGAAAGAGAAGAGCTTTAATCTGCTAACCCGGGTTCAGGGGAAGCACAATCACAGAGCAAATCATGGTCTGTTATTAATTTGTCTGTCTGTATCAGACCATCTTAATCAAACCTCCTGAAATCCAACCATTCCAGAAACTAAGATGGAAAAAAACCTCAACCAAACCACAAACAAAAACTCTTTTCCTGCTCCGTCTTCAAAGGAAGAAAATGCACTTTACCCAGAAAACATTTCCCTAAATCTTGTGTGTCAACTACAGATTTAATCTACCATACCAATCCATCACCACAAAAATGTAACATTCCTACACAAAAACAAAAAATGTATCATTAGTGGTTTTCAACAGACTTCATGTCCAGCAACATCTGCAGAGCAATGGATTCACTTAACCAGAGCAGGATCTTTTCTAACCACTACCCCAAGCAACAGATTAACTTCAGAACAGCCCAGGTCGGATGTGCCACCCTTCCACACGGATAAAGCTGTAGGTGCACTTGACCAAAGACCGCCGAACTAGACCATACCCTGTGCCATGACCCAGGATTTGGTCTTAAAACTGAAACAGTGGTTTATGTGAAAGATCACATTTAAATTAGGGTTCACAACCTGGATCTGCAGAATATCTTTGTGAAGAGGAACCTGAGAATAAACCCATGTCAAATTCACGGCCAAATTTTACATAAAATTTGTTAATCACCAAAGTTATTTCATAATACCTTGCTTAAAACTTTACAATGCTTGCTCCTCTTTGGACCTGAAATGAGGTCAAAGTGCTGAATTTGACATCACAATCTGTTGCCCTGCAAATTATTGCAACGTTTAGACAAAGAAGTTTATTATGAGATCTAATAGGATTGCTTGAGAAAAAACGTTTTCATTCTCTTTCTGAAAACAATACAAGACAGAAAACTGGAAATTCTTTGAGTAAGGATTTTTCCAACATTTTAATACACAACCAAGCATATCCCCAGTTACAGTATGCTTTTATAACATGCTCTTTTTCTCAGGGTTTTGTTCTAATAACTGGCATTTCCTTCCAGGATTCCATACAGTTTTCATCAGCATGGAAGTCTCTTAAGAAAAATAAGCCAGGGAATTAGAAGTCCACACACACTTGCATTAATTTAGGAAATTTCATTTTTAGTTAAGCTACCCTGCTCTTCTATACACAAACTTCACCAACGCCTCTGCAAAAAGAGCCAAAAGTGCAAGTTACAACACCACCAGAGCCCCAGCCTTGGCTCTGTCAGAACATCTGCAGCTACACTGGTACAAAGACAGTTTATTTGTACTGCACCATGGGTTAGTAAAGTACCCCCAGTTTGCTCACTGGAGGTAAAGAATGCACAAGCACCCACTCACACCTCCTCTCTCCTGCCAACAGCAGCAACCCAGCAGTCTTGATTTCACCTGCCCTACTCAGAACTGAGCTCTTGAAACAAAACTGATTGCTACCAAATCATACGCAGTTTTTTCATGCTCTTTTGCTTATTTAATAAATGAAAGGTTTCAGTTTTTCTAAATACATGCATATTTAGGAACAGACCCCACTTTTCATCAGCATATTAAAGTTCTTGATTACATCATCTGCTTGCAAATACTCATCTCATGCAAGAAAAGGGGTATTTCTCATTAGCTTATTATTTACATATTTGCAAACTGTTGCTCAGCCAAAAAACCCACAAATATCTAACTACGTCTTTGGTAAGAGTTCAACAAATAACATTTATTCTGGAGCTATGAAACACGCACTGATGAAGTTGGATTCTGTAAAAACATACTTGCACGGTTTTAGCCACCACTATTCTACATCACCTGGCCCTCAGCTCCTGCTGGGACAAAGAACTGCACAGCACTCAACAACAGCCAGCATTGTCACTCTTCCCCCCTGCCAAAAAACCTCCCCTCCTCAGGATCTTTCCATCTTTCACTAAACACATGTAACAAATGATGAAAACCCATGTTCCTTTTTACCTTCATTTGACAAACATAGTTTCTTCTGAGTGTGGAGAGACAAACTCATTCTACACTGAAGTTACCCTGCAGAAGGACATACAGAACTGGAAGGAGGATATTTTTTGGTAGCCTCTTCCTCCTTCCACATAATACAATACCATCTGGTGCAAGACTTGCAAACAGCATTCTGAGAAACATTTTGAAATACCCAACAGAAAGAGGTTACGTTCCTCAAATCTTTTGGAGTCTGGCACAGAATTACACTCACCCAGTGTGAGCTCTCCCCTGTGATTCCCCAGTCTTCTGCTCACGCTGTGAGGATGCAGACACAAGAAAAGTCTTTCAAGTAGAAGATTGTTTCTGTGCCTGTCCTTCCGAGTCACTACAGCATTCTCTGCTTTTAGCATTTGTTACATGCTGGGCCATATAAAAAGAATATCAAGCTTCTTCAGGATGAGATTGCCAGCTTCGAGTATTTTTGAGGAACTTTTAAAAATATTACCTTGTACTTAGATGCTTAGGAAGCAACAGTTAAAACAGCTCCAGATTTTTCTGAAATGTGAGCTGTAGACATTCAGGTGCTTTATCTTTCTCCAGGGAAGTCCTTGTCCTTGGACTCAAACTGTTCTCCTAAGGCACAACTTAGCCAAGTTCTGTAATATGTGCAGAAGAGCAGGAAGTTCGACTTTCATAAAAAAATACCAGAACGTTGCTCTGAATATTCTGGTATCAGATAGATCACATGGACATGCTTCAAAGGATCTAACTGTACCCCTCTGAGTCCAGAGGAATTCCCAACACCATCCAGAAATCCACAAACATACCAGTTATGACAGTCAGGTAATCTACTTGGGAAATTAAAAACACTCACTCACTGAGATGATTAAAGATGCATTTCATTGGTAGATAACTCTGCATGAATGAACCACACTAGAGATGCCTGTGGAGAAGTGGAAAAAAGGTCCATCACAGTCACTTCTTCCTGCTCTTCTATCCTACCCTCTCCTCTACAACACATTCCATACACTGCTTTAAAGTTCCCAAAACGTTTTAGAATAAAGCATTAAAGAAACCAAGTTCAATATTACTATTTTTATCAAGGGAAACAAACTTCTTCTTTTAGGTTCAGAAACCGTTTGAGATCTGCCCTGTTCCCAGGTTGCAGAGTACACTCCACAGAGTCTGAGAGGAATCTTCTATCATTGGACAGTACCATTTAAAGTCAACTTTGAGTGCACAACCCAACACCTAAAACGCCGTTATTAAACAGCCAGTTGATGTGTTCCCTTACAGCATTCTACCCAAAATACATGTAGTGTCAGGAAAGAAAAAAAAACAGAGTATCTCAGCCTGAGGAGGAATGACTGACAAGGTGGTGGAGGAGTTTTCCCTTTGAAATTTTCTAAAGAATCTCTTTTTTGTAATGCTATTCTAAAGAAATGCTTATCAGGAAACATTAGTGCCTGACAAGCACCCCACTGAAATACGACTCCATAAAACAAAACAGAGTCACATTGACCCAAAACCCCTAAGAACTTGAAAAAGCAAAAAACTGTTAAGAAAGCAAGCAACGAAAGACCACAAAGAAGGAATACAGCTATGTTGTAAGACAGTGAAAATCCAGCTAGACTAAACCAGAAAATATGCATCAGTCATTTCAGAAGAAAATCTTACTGAAAACATAAGCAGGAATTGGTGACATTTTAGGGAGGTATCGTGAAGATGTTTCCTAAGGAATTATTTTCTCTGATGGGACCCTACTAGCAAAACACAGGCAGTTACTTTACAGCAAAAGGGGTTTTTTTAAGTTCCTGGTTTGCTTTTTAGCTAATGCAGCAAAAATCCTATGCGCTAGCACTATCGTGTTCTCCTAGGAGAGCTTTCCTTAGAAGGAAGAATATTTATTTCCTTTGTTGGTTCTTCAAAGCCAAGTCCTGGAATATCACTCTTCAAACCTGAATTGGATAAGCTGCTGTGTGTTATCACCAGACTGAAGCCAAGGTCCCACCGATGGTATGCAATTCACAGCTGGAAAAATGCCTGTCGTGCTGAACAGGCTCTTGAAGATGCCTGAGAGCCTCACAGAGCCTCAGTTCCTCCCACCTCAGACCCACCCATACTGAGCTTCCCTCACAGACATCCCAGGACTCCCCCAGCCATACCTGGAGTCCTTTCCATTCCCCTTTTCCGTCCCTTTCTTTAATTCTTCAAAAGCTTAACCAGCAACTCTAGACCTTCTCTTCTGCTGTTTCTCACACACATACATACACCCCCTTTCTCTTTTACTCCAAGACTGCTCCAGTTTGTCTCATGCAAAGTTTATGACCTTAGAATCACACAGATCAATCTCCCCAAATTTATCTTAAGCAATCAACACGCTAATCTTCATTAATTACAGCAGTGTAAGACAAGATTGATATTTCAAGACCACAGTTCTTAAAATAATTTGTCTTGTCACATTAGAGCACTTCAAAGTGAAACACACCTCATTAACACCAGCATTATCATTTTGAAATTTCATTTAAAAAAATCTTCCCCCGCCCTTGCTTTAATCAATGTTTTGACAAAACTCAAGGACGGGACCAAAACAGTTTATTCACAGAACAAGACTGGAATCGTATCAGACCAAATCAGCAATTAACCTGCAAAGCAGTATTTGTGACCTGAATGTGCCTTATTCCCCGCTCCCCCACATCTTAAGAGGGCAGAAGGGACAAGCATCTAAACCCCTCCTGCCCTAAAATTGTCTCGAGGACACAAGCAGCGGAAGAGAAGAAACGCACACAAAGCCAGGGGCACAACAAACACAACTTCAAGCATTCTTCTCAGTGAGTTTGGAACCTATCTTTAACAAATTCCACTTAACTTTCAAAACATTTTTTCATCCTACCACCCAGAATTTCAGATTTTACAGGTTTCAAGACACAGCACCTCCTGTGATTTAGATCCACAGTCCCCATATAAGTTTCCAGCATTGCTTTCATCCACAATACAGAGAAAAGCTACACAGAAGCCTGGAATGTGATAAGGCCCAGAGAGCATGAGATTGCCTGCAGCATGTTACTAATCAATTGTTGTTGCCCAGAGGGCGAGGAAGGGTAAAAAACACTAACCGAGACCTATCAGGGAGCTCCAGGAGGACCAGCAGGATCCTAACATAGATTTTGTCAGGCCCAGCAGAGCCAGCTTCCCTCGGAGCCAGCCCCAGCACAACGCTCTGTGATGAGGTTACCCATGCTGCTGGAAATGTCATCTTTCATGTGTGATATAAACCCCTTCTGTAGCTACTAACAATACTCTGGCATTGTTTGCAACACGTAGGGTGTTGCACTGGCTAACACCCAACCGCAGTAATAATATTCTGTCTACCTACAGTAATCACAAGAAAACACTCTTCATTCTCAGCCCTGCGAGGTTCTGCAGCACACCAAGCTCCTCAGAGAGCTGCCATACCTCAGTGCAAGCCCTGCACCTCCCTGTGCAGTTATCTGTCTGCACAGATCAGGCATTTCTCTAGGACTGTAGAAACACCTTGAGATTACTGGGAATAAAGGAGCTCCTTTCATACGGCACAATTAGTCATATCAGCAGTGATAGCTATTTTGAGCAGCACCCATTAATCACCATCATTAGCAGGATTTCTGGTGTACCAGCATTCATTGTACCGAGAACAAGTCTCTTCCTATTCCAGTACTACTACATAAACAAAAGCAGCAGCACAATTTCTCTTGACACAACCCTGCTTTGAGTAACGAGAGGCAAGCGGCAGCACTTCAAATGACTGTCAATGCCAGGTAGAAAGGAAAGCTTACTTATTCCTTACAGGGCACAAAAATATGATTGTTTCACTGCAAAGAAAGACTGGCCATCATCTGTATGCTAGGCAAGAGGACGTGTTGAAAAATACTAAACAGTGGGACGAAGAGGGAAATAAAGCTCTCAAGCTGGGGACAACAGATCCGTAGAAGAGTAAGATCCAAGTGATCAAATCCAAGTTGATGCCCAAGTAGAAGAAACCTAGTCTCCTCTTTTAAGCATTTGCAGCAGGTATTTCCATTATTACTTTTTATGAGGGACTGTTTACGTATTAACCAAATTTCAGAGTTTCAAGAGCAGACACTCAACTAGAAAAATATTCCCTGTATGCATTATTTCTAGCTTCCGAAGTACCCTGAGAAATGCCAATGAAGGGTTTCTGCCTCACACTGACCTAGGAAGCAGCATCACAAGATTCATGGAAAGCAACAGCTCCATGCCGCTTCCAACCTGGTTCCTCACACCTCGAAGGTTCCACAAAACACCAGAAACACTTATGTTGACCTGAAACACCTTCTTACAACCAGAGATTAAATACTCACAAAGTCCTTCTAGGAAGAAAAGTACAGAACAGGAAATAAAGGAATAAATAAAAACCTTGTGCAAGACTTGACCCTGGAAAACCAGCCATTCTTTACAGAAGGGTTCAGCTTATCTTCTGTAGAAGTGCTGCCTGGTAGGAGCCTCCAGCCAAGTGCAAAATCATGTTGATACCCACGATACACAAATAGCACCTGTGCACATACCAAAACCAGCCAACACTGCTGAGCCCATGAGCTGCATACCAAAACCTCCATGTGGCCGGGCGCCACACGACACATACCACATACCTCGGCGAGGTGAGGGCAGCTTCAGCCGCCTGTCACCCACAGAAAACAAACGCAGTTCCTCCAGAGCACCACCGCCTCTTTGCTGGGCTGAGAGGACACAAGCAGCAAGCCACAGTGGCCTTAAAATGCACAGCCTGTCCATGCGAGGGTGCCCAGAGGCCGGGCCACTTTGGGAGCCAAAACTCAGCCCTGTGTGCCCCGACTGACCACCGAAGCACGGAGCCCACTGCGGCCACCCAGACACCTGCTCCTCGATCGAAACAACACCCAGAACACCGATGGCCGATTTATACCCGCAATAAGGTTTATAACCTCGCGGAAAGCAAACAAACAGGGTCCTCCAACCGCTTTCAAATTCCTAAGGCAACATCCACGCCACCGAGGCATACCCG
Organism: Sclerurus mexicanus; assembly: GCA_013396755.1. Classification (NCBI taxonomy): domain Eukaryota; kingdom Metazoa; phylum Chordata; class Aves; order Passeriformes; family Furnariidae; genus Sclerurus; species Sclerurus mexicanus. The sequence goes on from VWZF01003287.1 coordinate 514,703, forward strand.
CACCACTGCCCCTGCCCTCACACCGCACCCCTCGGGCGGGAGAGGCAAAGGAACATGAGCGAAGTTTGGAGCTCAGCCCCGAGCGCGTTGTGCTCCTCTGCGGGCAGTCACCGCACACTCACCGC
>VWZF01003287.1:517312-528164 GCA_013396755.1 Sclerurus mexicanus
TTGAACTTCCCATGGCTGGTGATTCCCAGCCCTCTGACCTGTCCAGGTCTCTGCAATTTTAGCAAGAGATCCCAAAACTACATAGTCCACGCTGCCTAAAGCATAGTGTGTTCACAGGCAGAAAGCTGTTCTACAGACCAGTCTTTCAGTTCAATACAAGGCACGAGCATGTTCTTTCACACTATCTGGAGGTGTCCCAATCTGCTCCGATTTTGTTTTCCTAGTGATTTAGTGGTATTCAGTGGAGCTGTGCAGGATTTGGTTCTGTCAACACTAACAGTGGAGTTACACACAATAAGCATATTTTTTATTTTGACTTGCTGTATCTATTTACATATGATAGGGTTTGGGTTTTTTACAGTGCTGTATAACAACTTTTAACACGTAACTATCTCTAAAGATCAGACATTTCATTTGAAATTTTTTACAGATGAAGTTTGTAGATTAAGAACTTAAAGGCACAAATGACTGGTAAGAATCTCAGCCTTAAAGCTAATGTGTCTCACCAGATGGCAGGAGTTTTAGACAGACTGTGAAATAAATAGGAAGTTCACACTTCCTAATACGAGCAGGGAATGAAAACATGCAATTCAACAGTGTATAATAACCAAAGCAGAATAAAGGGGAAACTCTTAAGGACTAGAAAATATGGAGTGTAGATATCTATTGTGAAATTATACATTAAAAATATTTTCCTGAAGGTTTACAATGCAATATTTATACTGAATATTCTGTTGCTATTTTGTGAATTCTGTTATGAAAGATGGTAGTACGATTAACTATTTAGTAAAGTCCTATGTAAACGAGCATAGAATAGATGTATTCAGTTATATTTACGGTTTTCCCATTGATGTTACATATATGTGGAAAAGTGCTTTCCAAGCCCTCCATTGAATAGGAGGGGAAGGAAATCAGTGCACTGTTAAAACAAAGACTGTAACAATGCTATTTAAAGAGAGGAAACCAGATTTGAAATGTATTATGAGCGCAACTGGATGTCATGGGCTGTAGGAGGAAGTAATCATTAGCTTGGGAAAAAAGCAGCACTGGCACAATAGCCATGAGCAGATGTGAATGAGGATATGCCTATCAGCAAGGTGTGGGATAAGATTAGGAGGATGAATGTTAGTAATAAAATCCCTCAAGAGTGTGTTGTCTTGTTAAAGGAAGGCGCTAATTTACGAGAGGTTGTTTCTGTTAATCAGATAGAGGTATGTTTAGAAAAAGGAAATGTGGGGAAAGCCAGGGTGAGTTTAGAAAACAGGCCTGACCACTAATGTCCTGTTGTATCAGCAGTGATTTTCCCTTGGTGGTTACTAATTGCTGTGGATGCTGCAGCGATAGCACGTTGAAGTGCAGGAAGAGCAGCAGCAGCGCTGCACTGATGCTTGGGCTGTATCTTTGCTGTTGGAGGGGGAGCAGCAATGGAAATGCAGGTTTGGATGAAGCTGTGTTGTACAGTTCGTACAGTATGTCACAGCCCTCGTGGCTCGTAGTCTGACCCCTCTTGCTGCCTGAATGTTTGACAATGCAGGCATACATGTAGGCAAGTAGGACTTCTAAAAATACATTTCACAAATCATCCATTCCAGCTGTCAGGGGGAGAGCGGTCCTTTTGTCCTGCCGCTCTGGACAACTAAAATCCCATTTCAGACAAATGAAATTTAGTTATTTGCTGCCCGACAGGAAAAGCTGCTGACCTGTGCTTTATACCCCTCAATACACTCCCCAGCCATTGTGTCCAACCTGAGGCTTAAAACACGAGCTGGCCTCCTGCCCAGTGGCTTTGTAAACAGCACCAAACGGCAAAAGCAATGCGTGGGCAGAGCCCCCAGCCTGCTGCTTGGAACAAGCCCTGCCTGGCACCTCCACAGGGCAAGGCCCACTTTGGAAAGAATGAACATGGTGACTAGATGGGGCCACCTAAAAATAAAAGGAGGGACGATCACCTTATCAAAGATCCAGGTCACCTTAAAAAATCCTAGGCTGCAAACCATCCTGGCTATAGGGAAAATATATGGATAAATAAATATATGAATCTCTTAACCCTATGTGGATCCAGTTTTGGTCGAACTGAAGGGAGGCCACTGACTTCAACTGACGCTGGATGTGTCCCATGACCTTCTGGATTATATATTTAGACTCCCATACTAATCTTCTCTTCTACAGGTCTGATGTCATCACCATTATTATAAGCAGAACTGGTCGCTTGACTGACAGCAAATAACCTTTCCAAAAAGTAGCCAAGGAGTAGGAATGTTTTGTCAGAGCGACATATGGCCACGGCTGCCTGCAGTCCACTTTTGTTTACAGGCAGCGGGAGAACTGCCGATATTTATAAGGTCAGTGTCCCTAGTTCAGAGATGAAGGAGAAGATGTGTTTGTTTGTTCATTGCTCTTCTGCTTAAAAGACTGCCTTCCAGTTGGGCTGAAAGGAAGCACTAGACTCTGCAGTGAATGTTTGAGTGTTGCAACCAGCTGGCTGGGCACAGGAATGGGGTGCTCCTGACTGCACACACAGAGGGGTCGCTGGCGCTCCGTAGTTTGGCTTTAGGAAGTCAAGTACTTAAACATATGTATAATTTTTTATTTTTTTTTCCTGTCTGGTGATTCAGATGTCTGGGATCTCATTTTGCTTGTTTTCTTGAAAACTTTCACAAAAAGGAATCAGCTTGCAAAACCACAAAAATGTTCTTCTCAGACAGCTGTGGTAAAATAGTTTATGTGGCCATCTCAGTGCTGGACAAGTTTTTATATTTAAAAAGTGTATTCTGATGAGTAGCAAATGATCACAAATTCATTATTAGTAAGGCATTAACAGTTGGTTCAGAACTGTTCAAGGTGTGCAGCAAATGTGGAGGTGCTGAGAGAATATTTGTGAGACAAAAGAACTGTTGACATTTGGTCACAGTAGAACTTAGAATATTGTTTTCAAACAGACACGCTGTAAAAGTGGGAACGAGAACCAGACTGAATGTTTTTTACTTAGAAAAGAATATGCCATTTAAGTCTATAGGGTATTGAGGACTTCTAATGTTAGAGAGCCTAAATACTCTGTAAGGAGTGAATTTAGAATTAATTCTAGAATATTTATAAACAAGTATAGAAAAATAGTGTCCCTTCTGCTGAATGTTAGAAATTAGATACTACCTGCCCAATGATGTTGTGTTTGTTTGACCTTGTTCAACTTACTGCATTAAGGTGTTGTGTATGTTTGAGATAACAGCATCTGGCTTTGTTAATCAGTGTCTTACATTAGACATAAAATTCTGATTTTAACTATCTATACTAAACATGTTACCATATGAATGATGAATTTTATTTCTTTTTACTTACGTTTATATAAATACACAAAAATTGTATGTATTTATAAATATATATATAACTATTTAAAGGGGTCTAGAAAGAAGCCTAAACGGTAGTTTTAAAGAATTTCCGTGTGGTAGTTCCTGCAACACAGGATTCTTGCAGGGGGACTGGACTGGGGCCTGGTTGCTGTTGCACTGCCTTCATTTCTCGTAGGGCACTGTAATAAAGGCAACTGAACTTCAGCTGTGCTCATGGCACTGTTACTACCTTTTGCCTGTATAGATCTTTTGGTATTGTGCAAAACTGCCAAATAAGGGTCATTTTGTAATGGAGAACATGGAATTATGAAAGTGGGTTGGACAGAAGGGTAACAGAGAAACATATAAGTATCTCATGGATGAAACTTGGCTAAATTACTTGGTAACATACAGGAAAGTATAGTGGATAAAGCTGTGGTCTGATGCAGGCATGACTAGGATTGAACTAGGCTTTTCTCTAGAGTGTCTTCATTATGTGCTGAAATGGTATTTCACTCTATATGGCTGAGACTGGGACTGAAGCAATCCTCTTACAGGGGCAGGAATCCACTTGCAGGAACAAAACATGAGACTGACAAAGCTTCCTTCGTAAGTGACTCTTGCTATGCCCCTCCGTACAGAGCCTTTTGGGTGTCCAGGCCAGGTCTGGTGACATCATGAAATGTGAGATGCCTATGAGTTAGTCCTTGGCCATGGTGGAGCTTTGGCCACCTGTCTGTCCTGTGCTTGAGAAGATATTTAGGATGTTGGCAGAGAAGAGTGGGACTTATCTCCTAAAACTTGGCAACCCAGTCTGGTGTGTTTTCTGAGGGACCAGAGCAGCTCTCAGTGCTTGATTGGCTGAGTACCATTTTGCCCTGGCTCCAGCAGGAAAACCAGCCCAGCTGAGCTCACTGGCTGGTTTCGGGTTCCTGGCTTGTTTGGTCAGCCTCTGGTGCCCTCATACTTCCTGGGTAATGCTGCCAAGAGAGCGTGTGCTTTGCTTGCACTCTGGTCCACCCTCTGGGCTGGGTTCTCCTTGATACATCTGGCGTCAGGTCTGAGAGCTCCCTCTCCCCATCACTAAGCTGAAGCTGATGATACAGTGCCCAGGAAGTTTTTGTTTGCTTGCTCTTTGAGCTTCCTCAGTGAAAATGGTGCACAACGGGCTGTGTTAGTGGGTGCAAATATCCTGCACTGCTGGACATGTGCCAAGGGTGCAAAAGCAAATCTCACAGGGTTTAATGTTCACTCTACTGTTGTCTTTTTTTTACAGCCCAGCAATCCCTCAGTTGAAGATTAGGGGCTACCAGAAGTTATTTCTCTGGCATCCCACAACATTTAGATCCTTCACCGCTTTCCAGGGCACTGGGGCACCCAAGGCAGAGGGATGCTCTTGGTGGCTGAGCGACCTGTCAGTGGTGCTGTCTCAGTGTCTGTGCCCTCCTCCCTTCAAGAGGCACATGCAAACCTCTCTGCTGTGCTTTGGCCCCAAAGGTCCCGACTCATCTCTCAATGTAAGTTGTTGTAGCTTTGCTGGGATTGGTAACTGTGGCTCCCAGCTCTTTCACATGACATCTAATCGATGGCAGTATTGTAAAAGGAGGTAGAAAAAGCTACCGGGTCTGTATCGGGCTGTGAGATCACAGTTCTCCCTGGTGTGAGAGGCAGGTAACAAGCCATCAGTCCCAGAGGAACTGCACATGTGAATGATGCACCTCGTGTGTGAGTTATACCTTCAGTGAGGGGGGACTGTGAGACAACAGCCCTGGGGGAGCAACTGACAGCTGAGGTTTGAGGGGGAGGAAGAGCTTCCCTTTGTGTGTGCACTGCTAAATGACTCAAAGAAGCAGATAAACAGTACCTACAGGTGCATCTTTCTTCATTTCACACTGATAATCAGGATACTCTAACATATGTGTTTTCAGATCCTTTTAGGCTCACAACCTCAAGCCAACAGTTACCGAAAGATAAGGCAGTAGTAAGGGGATCTTAGGCCATGTAAGGCCAGTACATCAGCTGGGTTTTTTATTGTTGTTGGATTCTGCATATGCTAGTTTTCTTTTGGAATTCCAAGAGTTAGAGTGAGGAAATTATACGATACAGATCTTGCAAAGTTAAGCTTTCATAGTGGTATCGAGTGCCAACAGGCTGTATGCATGTCTCAAGGATTGCTGTAAGTCCAAGAGCTGGAAGACAAGAGGGCAATAAATAATAGGACACAGCATATACTCTTCTTCTTTTTTAGTGGGAAACTATTTCAGCCGTGGTGATGGAGCTGACAAATGTTTGGTTTTCCGTAAAAGAAAAGGGAGAAGAAAAGAGCTGTAGGAAATAAAAAACCTAATCAGTAAGTAATCATAAAAATAGTGAAAGACTTCTCTTATTGTGTTCTTAGATTAACATGTACAAGACACACGTGCATCCCCCAATCTACTCGATATTGTTGCTAGAGAAGAAATAATCTGTAGGGTTGTTGAGGTAACATGATCTGCTGTTTCCTGGATTAGTTGCCCACAAACATGTGAGCTTGTCCCCTGTGTTAAACTCTTGCCTGTGTACAGGCGGTGATCCCAATGCTGGCTGGTTACAAAAACATTTGGGTATTAGACACACTTGTCCCTGACAGGAGTTGTGGTTTTCTCCTCGTGTGGATTACAAAACATACTGACAGTCTTCGGAGTTGCTAATTTAGGCCTTCTGATTGCAACTTCACGTTTTCTTCATCTTACAATTCTAGGAATGGTGGTTTCCTGAGAAAAGCAAGCTCATAAGACTTTGGAGCAGTCTCTCTCATGGTTGCTGTCCATGCAGAATTGGCAAACCAGCGCAGTGCATAATAAGAATGAACTTCAGTCTGTAGTGGTTTTATAACCTATGTTTTTAAGGGTCTATAATAATTTTTCTGAAATATATGAACAGAAATCTTTGTAAAGCTCTTTTCTCTGGCTGTGCAGTGGTATACGTGTAATTTGAGGATTTTCAGCCATAGCTATGGCAGCAGTAACAAAAGATATTTACAGCCTGTTAGCTTTGGTCATGGCAATGATTTTAAGCATCATGGTGCTGATCTTACAGTGAGATCCATTTACACACAGATCTCATTGAAGGCCCGGGACCTGCAGTTACTGTGATTCCATTCCGTGTCTTATCACCCTGCCATTTAACATAAAATAAATGTGGGAGTTTGTTTCAAGGTCAGCAACTTATGAATTATTAACAATATTTGTAAATCTCTTCAAAATCCAATTCAATAGGAATTTGAAAACTTCAAAAATGCAAAGATCTGCAGAGTTTACCCCCTGCAAAACTGGATGGTGCCGTGAAGGATGAGGTACAAAGTTGTGCTTGTCATTTAAGAACCTGCAGGTATTTGCACTGTGGTCATTTGTGCCCCCTGACCATACCTTTTAAATTCAAGGAGTCTCATAATATACATGAGCAAAAAAATACAGGCAGGTATTTCAAACAGAATCTGAAGAAAGAACAACAGGAACATGTAGATCTTTTTGAAAAGATTCCATCTACAGAGGAGGGATTTTAAAGAGAGAGACTGGCAAAAGAATCAGGCTCATCAGATATGCACAGGAAAGAATGTCAACCTGAAGGGAAGCATCTTCTAGAACAAAATCTGCATTTCCAGAGAAGTTCCTTAAACTGAAACAAGCTGCAAGACGGGCTCATTTCATAAAACATTAATAGTGAACTTGGATGAGACATTCTTATTATGCTTCCACTGATGCAAATTCATTAAATTGCAAGGATAATAAATCTTGAGAGATTAAGTTTATAACAGGATATCAAATGATTGTTTCTGGGTTTCTTAAGACCCCGAGATGCGTTTGGCACGTAGCTGAGCGATCATTAATCTCTGCTGACAGCCTGGTTTGTGTCCCTGCCCTGTGTGCTGCTGCACACCAAATGGCATTGTCCAGTCGGGGGGTATTTTTAGGCAGCTTTGGAGCAGATGCCGTGGCACATCCCCGCTCACTCCAGTGAGGGGTTGCATTCCCAGCAGGAGCCCCAGTGAGAGGGCAGGAAGGAAACAAGTCTGGGAAATGGCAGCAGTGCCAGGCACAAGGCTCAAAACTCTGCTTTAGTGGGTCACTGCCAAGAATTGCATGTGGGTAATTCTTCAAAGCTGCCGTCGCTTCCCACTGGGGACACGACTTCCAATCGAAATATCGCACGCGGGGAATGTGCCAAACTTTGGATTCATATGCACATGACCAAACCAGTTCAAGTCACCTCCTATTTCATCCTGCAAACTCCTGGTCCCCAGACATGGGCACTGCTGCAGCAACGAGGAACACGTATAGCAGGACGTGAACTTTAAGGGATATATTCTCAGAGTTTAGTTGTGCTGCTCTTCGATGAGCAGCAATCTTTGTCTTAAACTTAACATGAGCAGATCAGGCCCTGTGACTGCAAAGAAACCAAAGTGACTTAATTGTCTGTATTAAACCATTTCCATTGTGAAAAGTACTTTTAATCTGGCAAGATGTAGCATTTTATCTCAGTAGTATGTTTTAAGACCTTTACTCTCTATTGCATAGTATATGTGCAAAATAAGTACAATGTGTAAGATGTACATAGTTACACATAGTTAGAGTCATTAATATCTAATTAACGTTAACACAGCAAATAATAACTATAAGAATTTCCTGGAAAAGTAATAGCTATGGGAACTGACATAATCTAACTAACATCAGAATGAATTTCCCATTGTTTGCAGCTGAACTTCCCTGACTGATGGGCTCACCTTGTGAAAACAGGAGACCAGGACAGCTGGATCACAGACCTGCAAACCAGGCTTGAGCAAGGAATCCCTCTGGCAACTGGGCAAGTGCTTTTGCTGTGAGTACAGGCCAAAAGGACATGTAATTTAATAACTTTGCTTTCCCTCTCCATGAAAAGAAGATCTGCTTGCTTTCTTTTCAGCTGAGTACTTTTGCTGCTGGTTTGTCTCGTCCTGTGACACCACTAATGCAGTTAGGGCAGAGTCAGCTTCCTGGCCATTGCATCAGGAGCAGAGTCATTAATTGTGCTTCCTGGATTTCTATTCATTTTCATAGTGAAGTCAGCAATAGTAACTTCTAATATTCAGTGGACCAGGCTGACAACTAGTAAATAGAGAGATCTGTATTAATATTGTAAACTAAACATGATCTAAAACTCAGAGGAAACACCATTGCTTTTCTTCCAAACACCTTTCAGAGTAAAAATCTGATTTCAGGTTCTCGGCTTGTGAAAGGGAAGAAGCACTGAATTGCAAGATGTGGAGTTTATGTGTGATATCTAAAAATACTTATGAAGGAATTTACCTGTTAGCATTGATTACACCAAGTAATCAATGTGTAGCCCTGACAGGGGGATGACTGCAGGGCACCATCCTGTACCAAGCAAGCCAGGCTGCCCTGGCAAAGGCCATTCCCACTGTGCCCCAGCACAGCCATCACTGCCTTGGCACTGTGCTGAGCCAGAGGATGGGGCTTGAATGACAAACTCCTGCTGTATGTGATTTATTTTTGGAAAAGAGAAGGATCTCTGCACAGACACTCTCTGGAGTCCAGGTAAGCAGCCTGACACTCCACAGTGTCACTGCAGCTTCACAGCAGCTGTTGCTGGGGCTGGTTTTGCTGCTGTTGGAGTCATTGGTGTCTCAGCATTTTCAGGCGGGTTCCTGTATTAATGTCTGTGCCACAACTGCTAATTGACCATGAAATTCTAGCCTCAAGTCACACATACATATCTGAAGTGATTTTGTTCTAGTCAAGTAAGTGTTCTTGACCACCATTGAAAGCTCTGACTTGGGTAGCAGTGGATGTTACTGAGAATTCATGGTTGTTCACTTATTATTCAAAGCAGTACTCTTGCTTTCTGATGTAACATAAGGGTAAATTATAAATTGATTTCCATTGTGTAGAGAGGAATTGTACCCCAGATGAATGTATTGCTATGCTCCCAAAACAGATTTAAATCTAGTAGCCAGTAATTGTTTTACCTAACAAAAAATAGCAGTTTTTGTTAGGAACAAAAAGATATTTTAGAGACACTAAGACTTGGGAGCTTTAGCAAAACAACAGTTAACTGAAGAGATTTTTTTCTGTGCTAATAGAAGTGATAGTGTCACAATTTGTAAATTCAGGACACACATCTTCCAAAAATAGCTCTTACAAGGACTATATCCCTCTCTGAAGTGTAGGGCTCTGCTGGTGGGTTTGCCTTCCGTGATCAGATAAGCAGCAGTGCCCATGGATTTCCTTTCTCCAAGGAAATCTGTGGTGTAACTACACATGCATCTCAGCAGAGACAAGAGACCCAAAGAGACAAAAAGGGAATTGCTCTCATCTTACAGAGTTTGATTAAAGCTTTAGGCATAGAGCTTTTTAAGTGACAAATGCTCAGTGAAATAATATTATGTCTTTATACTCCAGAGCACTATTAATCTGAGGTTTCAGGACTTTCAGAAATGTTAATTAACTCGTTACCATTCATGTGAAGTGTTAGCATTACACATCTTGTGGGCTGATAACAGAAGCGTGGAAATACTCAGTTCTTCAGACGGAGCAAGATTGGGGTTCTCCTCCTTGTGTGTTCCCTGTGAGGTGTTTACAGAGATGTTAACTGCTCAGGCAATAGTGAACTTCCATCAGGTTAGCCCAAAAGGAGCAGGAACAGTTTTGGGAGAGGGTGAAAAACTTCAGTGGTACCCAAAGCAGGATGTTAATGCAGCCTGAAGCTTCTCTTGGATATTTGGGAGCCCAGATGGGATAGCTAAGAAGCCAGGCAGTGCTCTTGAGGATTTGAAGAAGTTGCCTGTTCAAGGAAAGAACAGACGCTGTTGGCTGTTCTGCAGAAAGGTCGAAGTTTGCATTACTTTAAATATACTTCTTTCAGAGAACTGCTTTCTCTAATTAGAGTAAGTAATGTGCAGATTAGGAAGCCACTGTTAGAGGTCTATTGAAATGCATCTCTGCCCAGGCTTACTGAAATCTATGTGTGATTTCAGCATAATTAAAGAATAGGGTCACTGCAGAACACAACTCCAGTACAGTGGGTACAGGAATTGCTCACCTAATACACATTTAGCCTCATGCCTTGATTCCAACAGAAGCCATTAGCAGAGGATTTGAGGAAGGTGTAGAAGACCCGTAGGTAATGAATAATCTCAACTTAAATCTGTTTTGAATGGTAAAAACTTGAAGCATGACATTTTAGTATATTTCCCACAATTTTTTACTCAAAGAAATCACTACTTTCCAGTGCTAGTGGTAACAATTTAGCCACTGAGGGGCCACCCCAGCAGAATCCGGAGGGATGAACAACAAAGGATGTTCAGAATTCCTGCTCAGGATGGCTTGGGGTGGTCGGAATTCCTGCTCGGGACTGTCCGGCAGCTCCCGCGGCAGGGGCAGGTGTGGGGGTGGACAGGACGGGGCAGGTGTGGGGATGGACAGGATGGGGCAGGGAGGGGATGGACAGGATGGGGCAGGGAGGGGATGGACAGGATGGGGCAGGGAGGG